>PDGT01000007.1:7860454-7937249 GCA_003671415.1 Megathymus violae
ACATGTAAGGCCCGTATTTTTATACTGTTTAGTTTCAGGAAAACGTCTCAAGATTTTTGTCAGGACGAAGTTTCAAATGAAAAGCGCGATTTTTTCTAACCCGCACTAATGAAATGTCACCCGTTTGTCATCCGATCACGCATCGTACGCGGTGGTTATTAAATTTCTCGGTCGCTTACGACAGACACTAGAGGTTGGGCTATAAAGAATTTAACTCGCCTTCTACAATAGAAATCAACTTTATATCAAGTACAAGTACCTTAGAACATGTACTTTCTTTCTTACCTTCTCATTTCCTGGCCGACAACGCATCAGTAATACGTGGGTAGTCTGCTCGTTTATCGGCTATTAACTTAAAAAAAACATTATGTTTCGAATAATGATAATAACTTTATTCATAAAAAACAGGTTAAACTTATAAAGTGTAGAGTACTTCTTTTAAGTATTGAAATATACTTGAGCCAGAAGTACTCACTCTTGCACATCTTTTCTAATCTGTATACATAGCCTGTGTTACAGTTTCAACTTATATAAACCTATGTATTATATAATATAAACCCATGTATAACTCATTATTTTGTATAGTGTTATCTACTGTAGTTTGTCGATGAGGGAAGCATTGCTTATTCCACAAGACAGGCAATCCTGTAAGTGAACAATGAGAGTAATTTATTGTTCATCTATTTACATAGCCGTAGGTTACTGATACTTTTATAAATTCTAATTTATGACTCGGATCCTAGGCTGGTCGATTGATGGCGATTGATTGGCTAGGATGGTTGATACTTTCGGCTGTAAAATTGATAAGTCAATTAAGCTGTAGCTTAGTTCGTTCTTGTCGGGCGTCGGTAACGGTCGGTTGGATGGAATCCGTGGGATACTTTGACTAATTGCCATCAGGTCGTCCAACTTTGTTGTTCGTTGATGAGAACAATAGATCTGCATTACCGATAATGAGGATTTGAGTCGAAGGTTATGGGGAGTGATTGAGACCAAGTATCTTTTAAATATCTACAAATATCAGTGGATCTGAATACCTCGTGGTTAAGTGACTCTGCGTTGTCAGTATTACGAGGTGTTGGAATATAGGAGGATTAAGTACAAGTATCAGTTTGATATTAATATTGATACTAACTTGAAATCATAGTGTAAAATCAGCGCCTAAGTTGGCAGTGACTTTACACTGTGAATCTTTAGGAATGCCAAGATAAAAAATACACTTTTACCCTCCCCAACTGCTAACCACGGACGCGTTGCCCACTGCAGGGCAATGCGCTCGCAACCCGATTTTTCTTTCGACTTTGTGTACTAAAACCGCACTGTGTTCGGAAAGTGTCTTCTTTCGAAAAAAATCATCGTGCAATTCCGGACTAGAGGTTCTTGTTTTAAAAGATGACACGCGGTCAAATAGAAGGACTCGCATTTTTGGTAGCGACAACATTATAAATTTACAGAGTTCACCATTTACGTAAGTCCCAGGTTAAAAGTGAATTAATTATCATTCATTAAAAAATATTTATTTAAATTCAATGCTGTTGCGTCACTCCGCGTTATATTGCATTCGATGTAGAAGTGATATATTGTTTTGTATGCTTTAATATGCTGATGTATAAATTATATCGTATAAATATGCGTCATCATTATCACCGTTTATAATCACCACCTACCATCCTCCTCGGGCTACTGACTGTCTTCTGTTAAAGATAATTTTTGTTAAAGAATCCCACTTTATTATACATTTTAATTCAATTTAATTTTAATCTATCTTTAAGCATTCGTTTAGTGTCTGATATTGGTCGCACGATTTACGTGAGTAGCGTTTGGAACATCAATATTGATATTCGTATCCGGATCGAACTGGATATGGCCGTTATCGTTTTCGAATCGTAAACATGTCACAACATTCACAATGTTCACAACGTTCGTGGGTAATAACGACGGCGGCACGTGATCGGTGGTCGGCGGCAGGCTGTAGTCGGTGGTAGATTGGACGTGAATAGTTGTTGGATAAATATACTCGAATAATGTTGGTACAACAATGTAAAACAGTAACACGCGTTGATATAATAACGACCTCCTTCTACGTATGTCTCTGTAGTTTTCTATAGCTATAATAATGAAGTTATTTTGATCATTAAGTCGGTATCTAATATCCTTTTTTTGCTGTATACCGTCGAAAATCTCACGCGTCATAATCCTTTGTCGGGGCGTATGTGAGGTTCACGGGATATCCTCTACAATTGACGCAGTCTCGCACTCATCTTCAATGGGACTCCAGGGGATCGCTGTCGTGTGTTCTAACCAAGTAGCAGAAGCAGATAAAATGTTTTTGGCCAATAATATATAATAATTTAACGCATGAGGTAGTTCTTGAAGTGGCCAAATGAGTTATGTATATTGGCCAAATGAGTTATATTTTAGTACAGAGAGGTTAGTTGTATTGCTGCTATTTGGCAAGGTAGTTAGCATTGATTTGATATAGATTGGGTAACGCAATACAATAACAATAAGTAAATATTTGAGAGATTAAATTGGATTATGAATTTATCGAAAATTCTTACGTTTTCACTAATCAATGCGTGATGTTACCAATCGTATTTTAGCGTCTGAATATTATTGTTACGAAGCTTCTCGAAGTCGGCAGGCTTACGAAGTCTCTAGAAGGGTGGCCGACCGTTGCGGTGAGAAAAACAATAGTGGCAAACAATAGAGGCAAACAATAGAGGCAAACAATAGAGGCAATAAAAGAGAAACCCAGGTAGTAATAAAAACTACCTGGGTCACTCCAGGCCAATCTGGCCCGTATGCCTCAGGTAAAAGGGGCGAGATTAGCATGGATGAGGGCCGAAATGGGGTTGTTAACCTGACCCGCTATTGTTATGTCGATTTCCGGGAATTCCTGTTGTTGTTGCTTACTTCAAGGAAGGGCGTGGAAGGATCTGGAAGCCCGGAAATCGATATAAATAGCGGGCAGGGTCGGCCACAAGGGTTCGGTCTCCGGATACGAAGTGAAGAGTTCTCTCCCTACGAAGTGAATACCTGCGATCCACGAGTTAACTGTGATTGTGAAGTGTGTGTGAAGTAAAATAAAGTCTCTGCGGGACTATTGTGGCATTTTTTCGAGCCTACGGATCCTGACACGTTGTTGAATATAATTATTTTTAACTCTTCGCTTATATGATAAATTAAAATTTTTATATATATTTGCTGTGGGAGCTCGCATGTTATGGAAATTAATCTATCAATTTAAGTCAGTCGGCTCGCTGTACGAAAGTTTGTATTTGTCCAACCTATATTTTGTAAAATACTAGCGAAATCGAAAACCCCTGTAAAGTTACGGATAATTTAGCCGTATTGGGGCGGCTTAGAATACTACCCTCAATCCCATGCTGGCAAAACAGGGTGTCGTAAGAGGCGACAGAAGCCAGACTGCTTGGTGGTAGGACTTCGCGTATGGAATATATTATCAATATTATTATTAAGTTATTAATATTATTACTGGTATTATTATCTTTCCGTGAAGTCTGCCTGGCTAGCTACCACCCTCCTGCTTGAGTCAGCCGCCAAACGACTCGTCGTGTTCCGGCTGGGGGCTTGAGAGCCAGTACCTTCTTTCTAATTTTCTTCTCATTTTCTGGCCGACAACGCATCAGTGATACCTTTGGCCTTGCTGATGTCCATGGGCGACGGTGACCACTTACCATCAGGTGGCTCGTCTGCTCGTTTGTCGGCTATTAACATAAAAAAAAACCCCAATATTGGTTTACCTACTCACAACCCGTTTTTTTTTAATGTACTTTTATGAAATGGAATTTGTAATAAAATTGAAAATTTTGTTCACATGTTAGGTACCTTCAAGGTTACTCGCAACATGTATAATCAATACAATATACTATAACACATTTTACGAAAGCATACTAAAGAAGCACTGACCGAAATCGATGGTTTCGTCAGACGAGCCGTTGAATCGATTATTTCATTCAACAATTACAGTTTACCGAATCGTTTTGAAATTTGCGCGTATACTCGTACAGGCGAATATTTTCATTTCGTTCTCGTAACGACCTGACCGATATTTGGTACGTTCACCCTGAAACCTTTCCAAGTAATTTCACACGAATGTTACTTTAATCGCTCAGGTAATAAAGGTGGCGTTCGATATTTGCGGCGACACGTGAAACGTCCACGTGCGGACAATACTGTTTATAAAGTCAAAACGGACGAAGTGATCCGCTGCGTTGATAGCCTGAGTTGTTTTGATTTGGCCATCATTATATTTTGGAACAGCATAACCTTATATCAAAGATACACTGGGATATTCTGAACGTGAAGTTCGAAAAGTCGATATTTGTACACGTCTCGATAGCGATAGCTTACTCGTCAATATTTCGTTGACCGAAGAAATAATATTTCCAATCATGAAGAGGGCTCACCCGTATGCATGATTGATGTCGGACCTATCTCTCGTTTTAGATGTCTACTTAATCGGAAACAAATAAACAAGATTAATAGAATTTTTGTCAACAAATGGCTACACCGCTACGTGACAATCTAAATGTTGTTATGATCATCGTATCCAGCTTTGTCGTGTATGTACTCTTAGTAGTTACTTGGAACGGCATCCAACAACTTTTCCATGGAAGTTCCAAAGACATTTTAATAGGTCTTCTACATGTGCGAGGTGTGTTAAGATCCTGAGATCATCTGAATGAAGCACTGCATCCGCTTCGACTCTGGTTCAGAGTGCCATTTCGTGGCGTGGAATATCGGGGCTTAGAAAAGCGAAGCGAAAAATACCCAACTAAACTGCTCAACCTGAATCATAATGAACTGAAAGTTCTTATTAGGGTATTCACTGGACATTACATGCTTAATAAACACCTGTACACAAATACAGATACACATTCAAAGGCTGATGGACTGACGAAGAAGTAAAAGTAGACCACGAAATTTTTAAACACTACCAAGACCTAATGCAAAGGCCATGATATGAAATCGCCGGCCAACGAACATAATGTTCGATCCAATGTGACGATTGTTTTTGATATGAGGTCAAACTTACCATTAGCAGTCATCGAGATATACGATTAATATATTTTCTATTGATTTACATTCAGGTACTGTGAGTATGTGGTGCTCCGACTGAACACTAGAGTATAATTAGCGCAAAATTCATAATAGTCCTGACGTAATATAATCACCGAAATATTATAATCGAATATGTGCTACAAGGCCTACGTATTTCACGAGACTGTGCTTTCTCGGGACCGAAAATTTGAATTGCGGAGATTTTTGTTTATCTATCTTTACTATGATGTACAAGACAATAAATGCCAAATACAAGAGATATTCTCTTTACTTCTTCTGATATTTCGATGTATTGCGTCAAAGGGAACGCGTAACCAAATCAATAAGGTCTATTAATTGTTAATATTACGAACCGGGTTGTAGCGTCATTTAACAGCGGACATTAAAATGCAAATGTATTGACAATGATGAACAAATATTCGTGTTTTGAGTTGATTCGGAATTTGCCTATGCATGTCGAAACATTTATTTAACTAAATAACTGACAAAATCACCGCTGCTATGAGCATTTATAAAACACTAAGGGCTACGTCCGTCGACAGCCAGAAGAGTCGAGAGAGAGAGAGAGAGAAGTCGAGTCGCGTGTTAACTGGTGCTCCAATATGTATAAGTGCATCTCATCATCGCTTATAGTAGGCCGGCCCAAACGTTTCTTTGCACGCAACAAACAATTAAGCTGTAGGAGGTCAGATAATTGGATTACCCAAATTCACAACACGCTCACCCAAGGCAACGTTTACAATGCTGGTCGACTTGTATGTGGAGTAAAACGTCATGCTTAACGTTTGATTCGCGAATTGTTTTCCCGACACTGAGTTTACGCATTGGCTAAAGATTTCATGAAACTCAAATGACTATTATCTTTACGTGAATATAGACGAATGGAATTGTGTCTGCATTACTGTAAAAATTGACTGGATTTAATCCGACACGACGGCAAGAAAACCGAACACTAAGATTACCGAAAATGATTAAAATCGCTATTTGTCTTATCACTTTGCTTCCATACCGTTGTTCATTATTTCGCTTTGCCTCCGTGTTGGTAATTATTACATGGGGAGGCGAAAGTAATTATGCTATACGCCTTAGCTGAACTGTTGTGACATCTTCGTTATCAAGTTATCGATGTTGTACCGATATATTGTCAGATCGCAATCGGATGATACTATCGGTGATATAGTACCGATAACGCTGGAGAAGCGTCAGATAGTTATGTTGAAGTTTCAACAGCACCCAATTCCAATTGACTGGTAATGTTGAGCGGACGCAGTGAAAGATAATGTTTTAAGTAATCCTTTTTTGATGGCTGTCTAGATAATGTATATTTTGTAAGCGATAGCGAAATCTGAAAACTTCGAAATACTTTTCGACAAATCGAAGACTCGAGTCATTCTCTACTGAGAAGAAAATTTATTTAGGAAAAAATCGGTCATAATTTTTAATAATAAATGAATAACAGAGCATTAATAAAAAAAAACTGCCCCCTTTGTTCCACTAAGCCAGGAACTGATACTATTTGAAAGTTAGGATGATGAGTACGGGATAAGTTTTGCGGTCGCGAGTACCTATCCTAACTCTGCATGGCCTCTAAGTAAAGGACCTCGGCGTTCATGATACGTACACGAAGTTAACGTCCGTGTACCGCGTAGCTATTGCGGCGCTCGGGTGGCTCCCTCGTTACAGGGGGACACGTCAATACCGATTATGGTTCAGTGAACGAATCCGTCGCAGTGTGTAGTGGTCGTGTACACGAACGATCACTCCCGATGATTTGCGAGTTTTTTACTAACGTTTTTCAGGAGGACACCGAGCACGCCGTTACTTCTCAGAAGTTGAACGCTCTGTAGCATTGAATCATGAGTTTTATTTTGTTATCCGTACAACGGTTTAAAAACGTACGCGGTCGGTAGAGACCCTCTGAGCGCCGGAGTCATATGACACAATCATATAACAAAATTACAGATTTTTATAACACAATGTCGATGATATTATTTCTTATGAAAAACTACACTAGTGATGTTATGGATGTAAAATTTCGGATGTATGAATATGTAATATTTGAATATTGAGTATTATTGGAATATTTTATTTAGAAGAACTGATTAGTTAGAATTCTCATATTTGTAATAACTGTTTGTATTAACAATGGTAATTAGTAATGAATGTTATTATTTAGTGTAAAGTCCAAGCGGATGTCATTTCACCGTATCGATTCATAATCTAACGATGTTATTAGACAATGTGTACTTTCTCAGAGTAATAACTATCAAATATTGGTATTATTTGGGTATATAAGCCTTACTGCCCGCAACAAGAGTCAGTTCCGAGAGTTCCACAAGAAGCGTTAGTTATAAGTTCTGATCACAATCAGTGTAATTAATAATTACTTACAATAAATATTATATTGTGAGTTCTGTCGTCATTTCAAGGCCCCTTCTGACCCGAACATTACATTGTGTTCCGCACATATTACCTTCAGCTTGTCACAACTTACCCTCTAACCACGGTGAATGTTTTGTAGTAAATAGTAAACTCAGAGCTCACCCCACGGTGAGAATGATTTCATCGTTACAATGTACAATGTATAATGGTAACTAGTAATGTCAATTAACCATTTGACATGGTTAAATTTAAATTAAAACTTGCCATTATTTAAATCAATTATTACAGTTATGTTAGCTATTATAATAATTTCACCGTTAATCAATTTCAATTTGATCTGTGAGAACCATCGCACATACTATTTTTAACTTTTGTATGGTCCAAAGATGTTATGGAGCTCCGTAACCGTAACCGAATCCGATAAAAAAGTTTCGAGTAGGGGCAAAATCTAAATAAAACAAGTTATGACAAGTTTTCGCCGGCCGAACCGATACACCAGCCGGGTCGCTCTATCTTTAGGCAGTCTTTATTATTTAATTTTTAAGTCAAGTGTTATTATCTGTGAAAATTATACCTATAAATGAGGTCAAACCCTTTAAAAACATTATATATTTTTCCCAGTCGCAAATCGTGTGATATCCGTATCCGAAATAACCCGAAACAATCGGATAATTGGAAATAATTTATATCCCGTAACCGTAACCGAAACCGGTAACATATCCATATTCATATATCCGTATTTGTAATGTTCGGGTCAGAAGGGGCCTTGAAATGACGACAGAACTCACAATATAATATTTATTGTAAGTAATTATTAATTACACTGATTGTGATCAGAACTTATAACTAACGCTTCTTGTGGAACTCTCGGAACTGACTCTTGTTGCGGGCAGTAAGGCTTATATACCCAAATAATACCAATATTTGATAGTTATTACTCTGAGAAAGTACACATTGTCTAATAACATCGTTAGATTATGAATCGATACGGTGAAATGACATCCGCTTGGACTTTACACTAAACAATAACATTCATTACTAATTACCATTCTTAATACAAACAGTTATTACAAATATGAGAATTCTAACTAATCAGTTCTTCTAAATAAAATATTCCAATAATACTCAATATTCAAATATTACAACAAACTTAATATCTATAAACGTGTCTAAATTCTACAACTCTGTGTGTGTGTGTGTGTGTGTGGGCAGGCGCGCGTATGTTAGTGTTTGCATGTGTGCATGCGTGCGTTTAGTCACGTAACAGAATGGTCTTGCAGATCTTTCAAAGCGTAACTCACGTCACGGATGGCTAACCCCTCAAAGTCGCATTGTAAAAGTTATGAACTTATTATGAAATATGAACCGCAAGTATTAGCCGGTCTGCAGATTTTAATGACAATTTGTCAATTCAAGCAATCAATTGTAAGTTCAAGACTTATTTATACCTATCTGAGTGCGAAGTAACGAGGTGAGGTGAAGTCGTGAATGTTATCGCTTCCAAACCTCTGAGCTGTATGTCCATTCGGCCACGGCATGCATCAATGTCAGTACCCCGAGGTGCCCCAGCGATCGAGCGTAAATAGTTTATTGATGGGGTTGTTCACTTTGAAAAAAACATGAATTTTTATTTTGTTTTGTTCATAGTTCACGGTTGACAAAAAGAAATGTCTCAAGGAATAATCAATGTACAAAAATTTGTGTATTGATCAATATTTTCATTGATGTATATAATGTACTTTAAATGCCATATGTTGCAATCGGGGTAGGTTTCCAGTAATTAAATTTTTTTGTTATTATACTTCGTTGGTTTTATTACGGTAGTTACATAATTTTATTTAAATACAATAAAGGGCCTGAGTTTCAGAAATTTTATTTTATTTATATTATTATTATTGTATTTGTTTACTTTTGTTACGATCGGTGTTACATTTTAAATATGATTTAGTCATTTGTATAATTTAGTAAAGTAATTTCTGTGGGGATGTCTTGCAGCACAGTCCATACAGCCACCATCCATCAGTAATTACCAACGTTTATCTTCGGGTTTCGCCATATTAATGATGAATCCTCAAAAAAATCATCCAAAATGAATCAAATGGTATTTATAGTCTTTTGGAAGTATTAAAAATGGCTGTGCTGATTTCTATGAATTATTTTGTGAATTGAACAAGGCAATACATTACGAATAAATAAATGTCTTATAAGTTGTTTTGTTCGCTTTTTTGTAGACCCGCGCTGAGCCCGTATAATGATTTATTATAATTCAGGCTGTTTCCACTGACTTCGTACAACTACACACATTTAAATATTTCCTCAATTCATAATGCAATTAATGTTGAAGCATCCAGATTTTGAGTCTTGTAACCCAACAGATAAGCTCAGTATGATAACGGTGTCTGCCGAGCGAATGGATGCAGTGTTCGATTCCTGCCAAGTATTTATGTGAAAAATAAATATTTAAATATAGAACGCATTGTTACTTCATAATTTGATTGAGTGTCCATTCCATCCACGGTGTATTACTGAGGAGCGGGAGTTTGTAATGGACTTTTATAAAAAATCTTTCAGTCACTCGATCAATTAAACATTAATGTGTGATAATTAAAATAGACTGTATTATAACTACGGAAGTGACAAGTAAAGCGCATGCTTATTAAAATCTTGAAGCAATTTTGTTTCAGTTACAAGCTTGTTGAAGCGAGTTGTTTAGGAATAAGCCGTTTACTTCAGTACAGATTTAATATGTATGTCATTATAAAAATATGCCATAATTAAGCTGCCCGCGGAGAGGTATCGGTCTAATATACAGTTCTCCGAATGTGTTGTAAGAATTAGTCAATAAGGATACTGGAGGTTTTATGTCAACAGCGGATCAAGCACACGGTCTTATTAATGATTAGTGATCACCGGTGTCGGTACAAATATTTAGAATATTTTAATCACAATGTACCACACGCTGACTAACTGGGTTCGGTTGACCAAATGCACTGTTGAGAACAATTTGCAGAATGTAACATAAATATGTTGCTATTTCCAAACTTTACTATTTAAGAATTAAAATTTGCTACGAAGAATTAATTATTAGGACGTTTTCCCCGATGTCATTAGTTCAATTCTCGAAATTAACATATAATTACATGTATGATGAATTTACCATATCTTTGTTTCAGCTACCTGGTGTCCGGCGACGCTGACGGCAAATGTTACATCTGGGACTGGAAGACCACGAAGCTGTACAAGAAGTGGAAGGCCCACGACGGGGTGTGCATCTCGGCGCTGTGGCATCCGCACGAGCCCAGCAGGCTGCTCACCGCGGGCTGGGACGGCGTTATTAAGTACTGGGACTGAACTACCGCGGCCACGGTTCATGCCTCGTTATGTGGCTCAGCAGCAACAAATGGTCATGGAGACCAGTCCAAAGACTTCTTATTACTGAAAAATCTCTGTACAAATGTAAAATTATCACCTACATACATTGGCCTGTTAGCTTGGAGCTACTTCACCGTAGTAGCTGCTTGGACATCAGTTGTTATTCAGAACATATAAATAAAAAAAACTACTTCAATGCACAAACGTTTTAATTTCCTCCACCTTTACGACCAGAAACCATAAATAGACAATTCAGATAAACTATGCAGTATTAACATTCGTCGCTTAGAGTCTGCTACCGGCGCTACGCGGCCAACAGCGGGTATCTATAGGGCTCCTCGTACGCGATGTCCGCACGGTACTCCTTGCTGCACTCGCGACACGCCCCGTTCTCTACGAACTGATTAAAGCTTATACCGTTCTCGTGGAATGCTTCGATGAGCGCACCGACTAGATCGTCGATCATCTCCGGCGTATGGTGCGGGCCGGGCGCGAACCGCAGGCGCTCCTCGCCGCGGGCGACCGTCGGGTAGTTGATGGCCTGTACGTAGTGTCCCCGCTTCATAAGGGATTCGGCGACGCGCGCCACGGTGGCCGCGCCCGCGATCGGCACCGGCACGATGTGGCTCACGGACGGCAGCTGCGGCAGTCCCGCGATCAGTAGCGACAGCTTGAGGTATCTCACGATCGCTTGGTGTTTCGCCCTCAACGCGCGCCCTTCCTCGCTCGCCAGCAACCTGATAGCCGCCAGTGAGCCCGCCAGCACCGGGGGAGGCAGCGCCGTCGTGAAGATGAACCCGGGCGCCAACGACCGCACCGTGTCCACCAGCAACGCCGAACCGGCGATGTAGCCCCCCACGTTTCCGTACGCCTTACCCAACGTTCCAGACACTATATCGATCATATTTTGCACTCCCCTCTCCTCCGCGATTCCAGCCCCATGTCTCCCGTACAGGCCGACTGCGTGGACTTCGTCTACGAACGTCAGGGCTCCGTACTCGTGAGCGATGTCACACATCTCCTCCAGCGGACAAATGGCTCCACTCATCGAGTGGACGGTCTCGAACACGACTAGCTTGGGGACGCCCTCGGGTGATGAGGAGAGCAATTGTCTCAGGTGGTTCGGGTCGTTGTGCTTGAAAATGTGTTTCGGGGCTCGACTGTTCCGGATTCCCTGGATCATGGAGGCGTGATTACCCGCGTCGGAGTAAATTATACAACCTGGAAGGATTTTCGCAAGCGTAGACAGGGTCGCGTCGTTGGCGACGAAGCAAGAGCTGAATATCAGGGCTGCGGGCTTCTTGTGGAGCTGAGCGATCTCGGCCTCCAGCTTCTCGGTCATCTGCGAGTTGCCGGCGATGTTTCTGGTGCCGCCGGCGCCGGTGCCGTGCGCGCGGATGGCAGCCACGGCCGCGTCCTGCACGGCGGGGTGCCGCGACGAGCCCAGGTAGTCGTTGGCGCACCACACTGTCACGCGACGGTTGCTCGCACCTTCCAAAGCGGCAGGGTACACGCCATCCGCTGCCAAGCGGGACACCTTTCTAAACACCCGGTACGAATGGTCTCTTTTTTTTGCGCCGATTTGATCCCGGAAAAACTTCTCGTACTGATACACTTGCGGGGGTTCAGCAATATCTTCGGTCATCTCCCGCGGTGCCTCCGACACAATCGCGTTCTCCTGAATGAACGGGCACTTGGTCTCGTCGTTTCCTAGCGAGCGGAACCCGCGAGACACGAAGGGGCAATAGTTTCCATATTGCTTGAGCAGGGCGCCTCCGTAGTTCCTTACGAACGTCTGGTTCAACGATCCCAGGAAGGGGCACGGCATTTTATGTAATCGATTACACGGTCCGAGGTAAAACACGAAACTGCTGAATTACTCTATCACTGAAGTCTCGATATTTTCGTTTCAACGTTGACTCCCACTGTAGCCGAACGTCGCAGGTGTATACTTCAACTGGCGTTTCGATTCTCGAGAGCCTTCATTTATAAAGCTCGTGTCGTCATATTAGTTACGTCCATGCGATCCTAATGAGTGAAATGACTATGAATGAAACACGGAGACTTCGTAATACCACGTCCAATTTTTATTTTGATTTCACAATACTAGTGTGGTCACATTAAAAATCACAATTTACCATTATTATTCAACCTACCATTGCAATTTCCTATAATAATATAATTACTTGTAGTTTTTAAACTTTTCATCTGAACTTTACATATCTTTATTAAAAAAAATGGAAGAATATTTTTATGAAATGGTTATTTTCACGGTGAAGCCTCTTGTTTCAATGACTAAAGTTATAGTTTTACCTTTAAATTCAGAAGTTTCTTTTAATAAATGGTAATGTTTTACTAAGTGTCAAAAATGTCAGCTGTTGCGATCGGATAATCGTACCCGTAATGCCTGTTGTTGTGCCGTCACGTTTGGATCGAGACAAGGATTTTGTGTTATTTTATATCATTTTTTATTTCCCTTATATAAGACAGGGAAGCGTTTCTCATCTTTTCAAGATGATCGTTGTTTGATAATCAATTAAAGAATATAATCTGCTATTATGTACATACGTTTGGACAAACGGTATTATACTCTTGGTAGTATGACTGTATTATCTATAGTAACATAGCTCGGACTACTTTTCTGAATAATTTACATCACATATTACTAAGTATAACAAAAGAAAGATATTTGCAACTAAACTTTAAAAGTTAGAAATGTAATTTAAGATATATGTCAAACAATAATGTCGAATTATGTACATTGTTATCATAGAATACTACAGTACACATAAATAAAAATATTTACCCTGTATTTTATCTTATAAATGTGACACTTTATACTTTTGACAGCTGCTACTACCGTACCAAGGAGCCAAATACATAAAAAACCAGAGATGATAACTGACTGTAATACCAAATGATAAACTAGAAATAAAAGCAAGTTATTATCTACATATATGTTTTACTTTTTAAAATCCTTAAAAATATGACATCCGTAACCGAAAGTAATGGATAATCCAAAATAATTTCTTATCCCTATCCAGTATAATATTATTCCTATATCAGTATCCGCATCTAGATCTGAAATTTCATATCCATACCATTCCTGATAAAAACCGTGTTCCGTACTCTGTGTTGCCTATAGAATAATTTTTATATTACCTAGGAAGGATAATTTATCATCTGTAACCAAGCATAAATAATAACTTTCTGGTTGGTAAGGTAAACAAATTATGCTTTTTAACGTGATTAATCTAAGTTAAAATAAAAAGAATGTTCCCACTACATAATCAGTTGGAACTGCGTAAGGTTACCATTAGTAGCTTAGTGACGTGCATTTATTTACCGATAATAGTTACAGTGATATCATACAAGGGATTGTTGTATTCTGTCGGAAATGGATCCTCCTTTTACATTCTTGTTCTTATCTTCATTGCTGAGTTGATGAAGTCGTTCTACTTAAGTTCCGGCAACGATGCTCAATCTAAAAGAGCTAAAGGTAAAAACAAAGTCGGTGACATGCTAAAGTCTTTCGTGTTTCTGCTCGGCATGATGTGTTGCTTCTTCATTGGGATCATACTTTTTGGAGCGCCGGTTTTGGACTGCCACGAGGAGACGCTCATGTTGTCTGCTCTACTAACAGTGTTGGCGGTGTTCCCCTTAGTGGCGCACAGTGGAATGGAATCGACTATGCAGTTGTTATTCAAGGTGAAGAAGTTCTCTAAAGATAGTGTAGTGAGCATGTTAGTGTTCAATGCTATGATGACGGTGTTTGGAGCGTGGCTGGGGGCTGTGGTCATCCCTCTAGACTGGAACACTCCCTGGCAGAAGTGGCCGATACCTTGTTACTTAGGTGCCATAGGTGGTTACCTGGCGGCAAATGTTTATAACATAGTACATGTCCCACTGATGAACGCTGTTAGCAAGTACCCAGGGTTACATTGTTTGTTGTCTATTTTGAATGAGTTGGATGCTACAAAGTAAACAAAGTACGAACAAAGTACAAGTGAAGTGTTAACATTTTGTATGTTTAATTATTTATTATTATTATTATTGTTGTACAGTATAGCAGTCAATACTTACTACTTTTAGTAATTATAGTATGTACTAAAAATTTACATTGTATATGAATTTACTTTTGCTCATATCTAAAATCAGATATAATGAACAGTACTGCAGTTCACAAATTACAAACTATTGTGACAGCATGTTTCTGTTGGTTGCTACATAAATGATCAAACTTCGAGAGTGGTAATACTATTACATTAAATGTATTAACATTAACAGTTGTTTCTCTAAATCATATCAAATTTACCATAACCTTTTTTGCACATTGATTTTCTCTCTCCGTCTCGTGTATATTCAGGTAATCCTGTTGTAAAATATCCATTTTACTCTAACACAAATGGTATAGCAATATAGGCAGTCATACACATCAAGTACATTATCGTAGTGCTCTGGTTAAGTCTGCTGCCTGGCAACATTAAAATGATTCTCTTCATATTACAACCATATAGTTTCAATAGTCAGGTTGATAGCTGTCATGAAGAGAATAAATAAAAACAGTTGTTTATTGAACAGATGGTACACCAGTATTTACCAAGGATGTTATGGAGCTCCGTAACCAAATATATCCGAAACTGTAACCGTATCCGATAAAAATGTTTGGAATAATCATAAGTTTTCGCTCGGCGATACGATACACTAGCCGCTTCGTTCTCATTATAGTTTTTATTATTTCATTTTTATATGATTGTAACATCACATACAATATGACATTATAGTCAAACTTTGTCAATACATTATATTATTTTTTAAGTTGCAAATCATATATCCGAAACAATTTCATGTCTGTAACCGAAAGCGGTAAAATATTATTCATATGTCCATATCCAGATCCGAAATTTCATATCCATAACATCTTGAGTATTTCCATAACTACTTTAGCTTTACCTGAACTGTTGCTCAGTTATAATTTAATATTAAAACGTCATACTGGGGTTATAAGAAAACAAACTTATAGTAAATTAATAATTGTATTTTGTGTTTGTTAAATATTTACATAGCCTAGTCAATGCTCTATTTATATTAATAAAATATTAAACTTAACCAATTTTACTCGATCACATTGTTCAAATAACGCCTAAATTACATTACATAAGGTTACACTATAGAATGTCTACATCTGCTGACATCCTTCAAATCTTAACAGCAATAAACTTTGCTCAAACAAATGTTACCCATAAAAAATAACAATTATACACATCTAAGGCCTTTTGTTATTAATAATAATATATGTACCTGATAAATGGAAATGATAGCAAGATGAATTTTTGTAAGCAAAATTATACAATTTGCTTCAAGAAAATCAATTAATCCAATTATTTAACAGCTGGCCAGACATCATGTCAATACCTAAAATTTGGCAGTGGCCATATGGGAGGGGATCAATGTTGCCTAAAGAGATAAAGGGGTCTTTTCACTTTCCCTTTCCCTGATCATATTATGGTTTAAAAACAACAGCAACATGTCAAAGAAGATCAGGACCCTTTTTCATCTCGCTAATATTTGCAATTATCAGTACTCACAAACAGCACAAACATTACATTACAAAACATCAAAGACTGCAGAAAAGGAATTCTTAAATTTAATTGTTACGAATGTAAGTGTAACATCATCACTTGTAACAAACAACATTGCGTTATATATATTCTATACAAGTTACTTTTACATCCCGGCGCACACAGCACACACACAAAAACACATACTACGGCTACTATCATTCAACTAATCAACATAGTGGCACATTGATGGGCAATCGAAAAGTGTAAAAAATATATTGTACTCACCTCATATTAAGAAATTTGAGATGTAAAATGCCTCAAAGTTATAATGTTCTATAGATTATCTAGTTAAATAATATATGTAACAATTTACGGTTACACTTGGGAGTGATAAACGTCACGCGCTCTCGCGTTCTTAACGTTCGGATAAGCAACGGTCTATATGTTTGTGTAAATCATACAAAAACACTTTTAAACGTCAGATTGCACGATGTTACAACAACGACAGACGCTCCTCAACATTAGCGTGTCACAAACAATTATCTCCAACGGTGACGCCGACGACCAGTCTTCCAGTGCGGCGGCTCGCTTGCGGGACGGCTGCGTGGGATATTCGGGATTCAAGGGTCACCTTGTTACCCGGGCTGAAACTCGGGGGAACATGTGTCTCCCGGTGGAGGGGAGGACCCCGCCGTTGGGCAGGCATCCTTATTATCTCCATTGAAGTATAGTGTACTCGTATGCACGAGAGCAGCACCGCGAAGTAAACTTTTCCTCGTCGAGATCCGGTGTGCCTCAACTCATGTCAGGAACCTACTAGTTAACTGGCCGTGGCCTCGGTTATTGCAGATAAATTTTCCTGGGTGCTCTAAGAGATATCTCAATCGATATATTTTATATATGTATAAATGTAAGGTTTGAATGGCACACGCGTGCTCCAACCTGCTAGTACTGTGTACAACTCGCTCTACGAATGCTAACTATGTATCCAAAAATCCCCTACCGATGCCCAAATGCAAAATTTAATACCCAAATGCAATCTACTTATGACGAAATCGATTTGAAAAATACTATTTTAAATATTTTTTTACAAAATAGGTATTTTATGGACTGCACCAACGATTATACATGATCCCTTGGAATAATACGACTTCATCACTAGAATTTATTTGGTATTGTTTTTGATTGATTTGCCACAAGTAATTAATATCAAAAAATACATAAAATAAAACCTCTATAATTAAATGGAATTTTACCGAAAATATGACTTTATTGGAGCTGTTTTTGGTACAATTTTATTCCAAGTGATCAGTCTTTAATTAGACTACCACCCACCAATAAATCTTATGTGTTTAAAAAAACAGTGAACAGAATTATTTTTGACAGAACTATCTAATAGCCACCATACTGGTGGGTACATACAAACCTCAATGTCATTAATCAACAGCATAATATTTACAAAGTTGAACAGTAAGCCCTATAACAATTCTCATTTAATAAATCATTATTTAAGCACCTTCAAAACATAGGTAGTATTTCCTCTATACAGGTCCGACAAAGCATTTAACAATATCTTATATATAAATTGTGTGATCAGCTACAAACCTCACACATACAAATGGGGTTTTGTTAAATAAACACCTTGCTGTTCTACAGTAATTAAAATATTTCGAGTACCCTGTTTTGGGATTGACTTAAATTAATAAAGAGGCCATAATAACATTCAGAAGTTGGTATAGGTTGATTAAAGTTAATGAAAATCTTCATAATACACTGTAAATTTGAAATATTTTATCGGAACATCCTGCTAGTGTATTATAAATACAGAAGCTATTCTACTATTAAAATTACTTTCAAGTCAATTGATCATAAAGAACCAGATTAAAAAACCACTGTAGATTCAAACAAAGTTTACACATAAAATAAGCAATTGGAAGGTCTCACAGATTACACTCGAGTCAAGTAGTGTTGCTATACTGTGTTTAGGAGTTTTGCAAGCAAAATTCAATAACAACAAGAATGGTTCTTATAATGACAATAACATACTTAGATTATAGAAAAATGCTCAGCTAATACTTAATTAGATAATACAATTTTAACAAACATAGTTATTAGTGGAATTTATAGTTTTATTTTTATCAGTGCACAGGAAATCCAGTCATTACAAGTAGTATTTCAGAACAATGCACAAAGCAAACCGCTCACTCGGACCGTGTTTATTGCACCAATCACAGATGCATTGCTATTTTTGAAGTCACAAATAAAACTCACACCCTGCATAACACTCGGTTCCATAAACTTTTTTTTTTCTTCAAAAGTTGCAACTATATTCTTTGTAATTCGTACATGCTTTATTTAATATCATGTTATTGGACGGCAACACAGTACATTTTAATTAACTGAAACTCTGTGATTTTGTTAAAATGTCTAATAATCAAAATAAGTATTTTTTTAAATATATAATTAAAAATGCAATTTGAGGTAGTTGCCACAAAAAAAAAAAGTTATTATTTATATTAATCAACCCTTGTTGCTATTGTCGTCTATATCATATCGATACTCGATTTCCACACACTACCATCCCACTGTGGAACATTGCCTTCATCCCCTTAATTAAAAATACATCCAGCACGCTCCACCAAACTACTAGTGCGGATTGGTGGAGGGGTTCATAGCGAACCTCAGTGTTGAAACTTTTTAAGCCGACATAAAAAGAGCAATTATTTTTATACCTTTCATAAGAAAATGCATGACGACAACCTCACCTTATGGAAAATGGCTATGTAAAGAACCTTCACTTAGTCGACGCTGTACGGGTTCAACCTTGTTATATTAAAATTAAATTCGCTCAAAAGTAGTCCCTACGCCCTCGCAACCTAGAAATTCCACTTACAACAAGCTACAATTACTAACAGTAGCACAATTCAATTGTTGGCGCCCGCCTTTTATGTTTTAGCCATTTGTATTATAAAACAATGGAAAAATCTACAATTTATTGTAATCAAAATATATGTTTCACACTAGTTTCTATATAGTTATACCTTGTCGCGAGCTATGTTACGGAGGGTGACTACGTGTCACTTACATTATGATTACTGTATATAAAAATAACTTCATTTGTTTATTTAGGTTAGGTTAGGCAGCAAGCCATTAATCGTTCACATTAGTTTCCATGTTGCCATCTCGCCTCCGGTGTTGCAAGGATGGATAATAATAACATTTTTATTCACACGAATTTAAACAAGATGTTCCATTTTCGGCTACTTTGTGTACAGTAAAAAAAATAGTTAACAGATGTTTGATAAGTAGGTTACTTGAAATTAATTATAAAACACAATAAGATTTGTAACATAGTTAATATTTCAATGATAACAAATGGTATCTAAATTCGCCAAATATATATATGTATATTTGGCGAATTTCCTCATGTCATCGGCATATGATTTAACTGTTAAGATAATTTATTTTCTTTATAGAATTAACTAGATTTTTAATAATACAAGAGTAGCTTATAATGATATAACCATAAAGGAAGTCATAGAAAATTTCAATTTTAACGTTAAATAGATTGACTGCGTGCAATACATAAATCAATAACTGCGACATGGCAGCTGCCAGTGAAGCAGCATAATAACCGATAAACATCGTCATCGTGTCATTCTGAATTTGGTCTTGTTGTGGATTTATGATGTGATTTTTTTCAAATTCCAATGCAACAAGGCACCATGGCCAGAACATGTTTATGTTAATCGCGTTTAGTCATTATACATTTCATATATTATGTTAACATGGACAAAGTAGAGATGTAGTCACAAGTTCTTTTATTTGAAATTATATCCACATTCGGTATGTATTTTGTAAATAGATATTTCAGTAACTAGACGGAATCTTAAATGTACGTATTTGTACATAAAGTGACAGGACACGTTTGACAGTAATGTCAAAAGATTGCTATTTATAAATGTCAAAACTGTCAGTCGGTATTTTATATCCGCCATTTTGGTTACAGTGTGGTGTTCATAAAAATATTTTTTACAAAAAAGCTTTGCTTTTTTATACCAAATTTCCTGTATACTGTACACTACATAGCCGAGACACCTCATAATACTGAAACAACTCTTTTGTATATGCGACCGGACACTGAGTACAGTATCGAAAAAAAAAACTTTACACGTGTGTATGTACAAAAATATTATTGTACAATTATTATTAAGTGTTCGTTAAATCAATTACATCACCCATGTATTTATCACAAACTACTTAAAAGCGATAATCAGCAACGTTATAATACTTTGGATTCGGGAGATAATGTTCAACAGGTATCCGTTTTATATAAAATATGTCACATGTATGTGAACTCTGTCCATATTATTTGTAGCTATGTATATTTAGATCGGTAGCGGTCGCGTTGTGGTGTGTGTGTGTATGTGTACGTTCAGTACGGGCAGTACGGGTGGCGACACAGCGCGTGCGGTGCGACGCAGTAACAACGAACGTACAGCTAGAGCAACGACGTCGCCTTATGTATTGTTGCCGTCAGGCTGGAAGTAGTGCAGGCCATTTATCTGAGAAGGGATAACAATGCGAATGTTAAATGCGATCTGAAATGTTAAATCTCTACCGTTTATCCTTAACGCATCACTGGCGGCCTGGGAGATGCTAAATATTCGGATTTGGGAAATGAAGTCAAAGATTTTTCATTTAATGGGTGATTTTTTTTTAGCCGACATACGAGCAGACGAACCACCTGATGGTAAGTGGTCACCGTCGCCCATGGACATCAGCAAAATCAATGGTATCACTGATGCGTTGTCGACCAGGAAATGAGAAGGTAATAAAGAAAGAAAGAACTGGCTCTCAAGCCCCCAGCCGGAACACGAATAGTTTGGTGGCTGACTCAAGCAGGAGGGTGGTAATATTAATGAGTTAATAATAATACTGATAATATAATCTTTACGCGAAGCCCTACCACCACGCAGGCTGGCTTCTGTCGCCTCTTACGACACCCTGTTCTGCCAGCATGGGATTGGGGACAATATTCTAGGCCGCCCCAAAACGGCCAAAATTATTCATTTAACGAAGTAGAGAGATATTCTCTTCAGAATTAGTTGCCGACGCTCCCCGCGAGGTCGCTGGCAGCAGGAACTGTGTGTCACTGACCGTCATGTCGTACTCGGTGATGAAGGCGGGCACCTCGAGCTGGTCGCGCGGCATCACCGAGTACAGGTACTCGACGCCGGGCAGCGACTGCACCTTGGCCTTGATCGCCGGCGCCATGAACGTCGTGAACCACCACGTCATCATCTGCGGACAGTCATACTGATCACCCGTTGTTCACTATGGCAAATTAACATACTAAATCAGCGACCTTTACCTTTATATATACGCATATATCGACTTACAAGGTTTCTATTATTTTATCTAGTAGGTAGTGACCCTACCTGCCGAGCGAGGGGTCCCGGATTCTATTCCCGACCGGGGCAGACATTTATGTGACAGATAAATGTTTGTTCTCAGGTCATGGGTGTTTGTGATACCATATTTGTGATGTCCATGCCTCCCGCAACACAGGGAATCCTAGTGCGGGAGTGTGAGTGTGTGAACGTTTATTTCAATTACGTGAAAATTGTCATTTTGAATATGTCAACATATTCACGTCATCCACGGATTTTGTGCAATCTAGTAAAGTTCCATACATTTGGACAACACTCGACGCATGTAAATTGTTTGACTAATCAAACTCAGGTATTCTGTAAATACATTTGCGTACGATACTTTTTGCTTTTATCACGATTTCGAAAAGGTGCTTTAACATTGAGGGGAAAAAATGGCGAAAGAAAGTCCTCAGCATATCTCTTAAACAGCACATGGTAATTACAAAAGTGTAATAAGCCTGTGCGGAACTGGTTTCTACACTATTATTTATTTCAGAGCGTCCTTGTCATTGATATATTCATCTATACTATAATATGTGCTTTAGCGCGTCGCTTAAAAGTTCCAATGGGCAACTTACGTAACAGCTTTGGAATCTTATTGTAAAAACGAACTCCAAGTCCCATAAAAGAACGCTGAAACTTTTGAAGACGATAGGAAGAAGTGATCAAATTATGCTATTCCTATTCCTTGATTCACGATTGTGTGTATCACTATTGTGCTCGCACATATTTTCTTTAATAAATACTAAATTACTATAAATATATTGACTGGCTATCGAGTTGTAAATAAAATCGTACATCAGTTGTCTCACACAACTGAATTGTTTTTAAAATTAAGCTGTACACTGAAAGTAACCTCCGTGTACTGAACATGGGACTCACCTTCGTCCAGAACGTGGGATGTACGATGTAGAACGCCTTAAGATTCTTCTTATATCTGAAACGGACAACAAACAAAGTGGTTTACAACAATTCAATTCCAAAACGATACAATTATGTATCTGTATTGTAGGTACACAATAAATCAAAAACAGCAGTCGTCAAACTCAAATACGAGGACGGCAGGCGGTCCGAAAGTTAATGAAGCGACCTCCTCCAGCAATCATCGCTTCTAATAATTAATATCATCATTCAAAAGGAACAACGAAAACTGCGTGAGTAAACACTGCCGTAGTCAGTTGTTTGCTCAATTACCGGATGAAAACTGGCAAATACACCGCGGCGCTCGATACTAAATGCTTTTTGACTAAACGACTTTATTTTTTTTTTATGCTTTGCTATTAAATGATCTCCGTTTTGTTTTGATGTGTACTCTTTAAATTTTACACATCGAACATCGTGAAAGGGTGTGGCGAATGATCGGTACAAAAGGAGATGACGCATTATAAATTACATTTGTTTTAATATATTTTGTTTATCTAATGACGACAATGTATACTTATGCTAGGGTTGCCAACCCGTACTATAATATATAGTATTGTACTGTATTTCGGGGCTTCGTACTGTACATTGTTGAAGAAATATATAGTACGCGAAAATACTATGTTTTAGTACAATAAATAGATCAATGTTTACATCTTGCAACTAAATTAATAAAATAAAAAAACAGAAACAGAGCAAGTATATCTTTAATAAAAAATGAGCTTTTGATTTGTATTAATTTAAAAATTGACTGCGATAAAGCTTATGCCGGTTTTATTGAAGACAAAAAACTGTTAAAGAATGAAAGAAGTGCAAAAAAATATTGTTTTTATAAAAAAATTAATGAGTAAAAAATATAACTTAGTCTATTTTTTATTATTCCCTACTAAAATATTATATTCCCTAAAGCATCTTTTATAGCTTTTTTTAAAAAAAAAAACTATATTCAAACAAAAAAATATTGGCAGCCCTAACTTATGCCGGCAGGACGAGCGCGCACTGTACACGCAGTTGTCACGCCTACCGTCCACGGACAACGATTTCAATTTGAACAACATTGTCCGATCAAATTGTAATTCAGACTTCGTGTTTGATTATTTATCTATTTAATATTTTAAGCATTTCACACATAAATACTCCGAGGCGTTTGTCGAGCTTTGTATGTGTTAGTAACTTTTGCTTAGTAGGCACGTGACGTGTACACAACATGTGAATGTCGCGGGACGACGGAGCCACGGGACCCAGCGGTTCTAGCAGAGTCAGACGAAGTGTTCTACTGTAGCGATATTTCGTCTATACTCGAGTGTGTTTTGGTTTAAGACTAACAAAACCTGGCTTTGATGTTATAATAACATGAAAGTAGAAAATATTTTTATATTATATAAAAAAAAAATTATAAACGTAAATAAAGAATTTAATCTTTTCCGATTGACGATTAACGCGCATACATCCAAGAAGAATTCGGTCTACAACCTCGAGGACAAGTGGACCTATTACGACTCTATAAATTAACCGATAAAAACATACGCAAAAAGAAAACAAAAAAGTCACCTACGCATCCCAGATGGAAATGTCCCTGCCTACATAGCGGACGGTCCCTTCTTAGATTACTGGCCTTCTAGTCTTGCGGTATTTGCGATGTGTAACAAATGCGATGATGACATCGTGGGCGTTTCTATCTAACCATGTATTGTTATTTATCGAACGACGGACCCAAAATAATAGCTGAAAGGAATCCGTTGCAACGCAACGAATGACATTATTGCGTAGCTCCCTCACTTCAGACGGAGTTGTGTTCGCATGTATCGGAATGAGTCACGGATCACGTCGTACGTATCATGATTCGAGTGTGAATAATAACCGAACAAATGGGTATGTAGTTTTGTGCACGTTACACTAATGAGCGACCGCATAACGTACTGTTGCATCAGGACGTAAACAAAACGTTTCTCGCTCCCTCCCACACTTCGGGTGACGAGCACGCATTCGTTCCCGCGGCAAGCGCACCTGCCCGGCCGATGGACGCTTCGACTGATTTTAAAAATAGTTACGACTTTTTAGCACGTCACGGAGGTCGCGCTTCGCTACCTTCAGTTACGTGCTGAAACACTAACTAATGCAGTGCCGCTACCTTGGGTCTTTCGCTGTTCGTCATGTACTACTCTCCTTTACACCAACACGGCGTCAGCCGTTACATGGAAGGAAACGAAAATTGCAGAAAGCTATTAATAACGTCGACAAACTAACTATGTAGTCGGTTGGAATTCAGTACGGTGACATCTGCTAGTTCTGCCGTGAAATAACTTACTTCGAGCACTTTTGGCTCTGAATGTTGTTGGCACTGGCGAAACTCCTGAACGAGTTGTTCCATCTCGATCAGCAGTTCATAGCTATATAACTGAGTTTTTGAATATTTTCTATAGCAAAATCCGACAAATGAGCAGACGGCCTTGCATCAGCAGCTGACTAATACCAGAAGCAAATGATTGAGTTGATTGTACACATTAAATATTTATTACTGTTATGTAAATGTTGAATAAATTGAAGTATTAATTGACAGAACATCGCATAGCTCACTTGTAAGGCAGCACGGTGTAGACCTCCTTGAGCCACGAGAACGGCGGGTGGTTGTTGGAGGAGGCCAGCGTGTGGAAGTACGCGATCACGTAGTCGCCGCGGACTATCGGGTCCAGCAACTTGATCAGGTACAGCAACGCCTGCCAACGGTACAATTATCCATTTGTCATGACCCACTCATGACCAAAAAGTTCCCCGAATGTGTTACATCTAACACAATCCGTGATTCACAATCGATTGGATGAACGTTAGTTCCAAAATTACTTAACCGCTACAGTGATTCGAATGAGAAGCCGTCGGTCGTCGAAGCAAGTCGTTATGCCATGTCGGATGCTATCGAGTAGCACAAGAACTTCAGACACTTGCGTTGGTTAATGATCACCAATCCCCACCGGAGGGTCGAGACTATGTAGCTAGACTATATTGGCAGACTATGGTCCGAACCTTTTAAATCACGAGAAGAAATTTCGTATCCTGTAGTGTGCTGTAATTTGGTTGTATTAATTGATGCAAAGTTACAATAGCTCATATGATGTGAAGTGGTGCTCTGCTAATTGTTTTGGGTACTGATCTTACCGTTACTGTTCTGTAAAAACTCACCTTATCAAGGTCGATGTCCGCTATGGGAAACCACTTGCCAATGAAGACCACGACGGGACGGCCGAGACGGTCCACTCCGCTCTGGTAAAGGCAGCCTATGCCCGAAATTTCGCTCAGGTCCTCAGTCCGCGCCCGCCGCAACAGACGTTCGTATCTGAGGAGAGTTCGACGTGGTCTTAAGTCAAATAAATTGTTAACATATCCGCCAATCCGCACTGGAGCAGCATAATTATGTATTCCAGTCATACTTATGTGTGATGACACATGCTCTGCAGTCTGTAGAACTGTTCGTATTCTTTTTACCAAGAGATTCGCCTAGTATTTTCAAATTCAGCCTTTACGAATGGACAAGTGATCATCAAATCCTGAAGTTCAGTTGCATATTAGATGTTATTTTTATTATATGTATAATTTAAGTTATTTCCGACCACAATCCACCGTAACAATAACTGAAGATGTAGTTTTAGGTGGTGAAGCCCACTAAATTAAATAAAATTATGAAATTATAAAATATTATTAAATTACATAGAACAGGGTGCAACTTTTATTATTACGTAACAGTAAAGCGACCTGAATGTTCTCAGCGTCGTAAAATATCTAGGTCTCATAAACATTTTGCTAAAAATATTTGTCATTGACACGTTTCACAAGAATTTACGGAATGTTAATTTGACTCTGAGACGTGGATTTGGTTCTCTTTTCTGTTCAAGTAAAATATTTGGTCGTTTGTAATTCGTGTATTTTTATTTATTAAATTTTCAGTTGACTACAGTAAATCCACAGGCGGATATAGTTAATATGTCTTAGCAAATATGTTGTGTGTGATAGCTTGTCACATAAAATAAACCGATATTGATTCAAAATAAAAATTCCCATACATAATATCAAAATTGGTCACAAAACATGCTGCGCGGAGAGTACAAGAGTTTTGTTGGCACTGACAATTATAATTTCTACTACTTAGGTGTCTGGAAGCGCCAATTGTTTTAACCTTTTGTATCTTCGTATAACATTTGAATAATATTTCTTCTCAAGAATGAGACCAGAAATGGAAATTAGATTTTTTATTTTTTAAAATTGAACAGCGCCATTGTTTCAGCAAGTCCTTACCGTGAGCAGTCTCGGAAGACGTAAGTAAGAAGAAATTACCAAGGAATACATTTTATGTATTCGATTACAGTTATGTTTATTTCATTGTAATTGCATCTGTAACGATGACAGACTGCAAACGTGATCGTGATGGCAAGCACAACATGACTGCGTACTCTTTCGTTACATCTATATCCATAATAACAAAACATTTCGTTGATACAAAAGCTCCCGGCTCTTTCGGCATTTCAGACTAATTTCAAAACTCTCCAGGGCACCCACGAAATTGTTTCCTTTGACGTCAGCGATTGATCTCAAACTAAAAACTAGTTGCGTAGCATAATTATATCTGGGTATTTCATTATAGATATAACTCCAAGGTCAGGTGCGAGTGGAAGAGACGTTCATAAGAGACATCACAAACAACTGTCGACATGATAGCAAACATTCACCTGTCACAAATTTCTGCCCCCATTCCAATCCGAGATTATCGTTTGGCAAGCAGAGTCACCAACTGAGCTTCAAGTTCATCTCTATTGTACCTACCAATTATATTGTGATTGATTTTGTGATTATTTCAAGAAAAATTTCATTGCCGATATAAGCCAACACTAAATACACGACACGAGGCAGAACTCGTGTGTACGAGGGCGTGCATTTTAATGATCGCCATAGCGTAGATTGCAAGCCCGCTTTTAATTTATGATGTAAACAAACATTAAAAATCCACGTACACATGGGGTAGGTATGATTGTGTTGAATATTTTTGTTATTGTCAGGAGCACGCGCGGTGCTATTGTTACATTGTATCACGTGATTGAGATACGTTCTTGGACATTCGCGACAAAGGCAACAGAGGACCAGAAGGAAGCGAGGACGGCACCTCTTGACCGATCAAAATATTTCAAGGTTTGATTTAGTGGGCGGGCAGCAGTAGGCAGGCAACAGTACCGTGAAGATCACACA
Source organism: Megathymus violae (assembly GCA_003671415.1). Classification (NCBI taxonomy): domain Eukaryota; kingdom Metazoa; phylum Arthropoda; class Insecta; order Lepidoptera; family Hesperiidae; genus Megathymus; species Megathymus violae. The sequence goes on from PDGT01000007.1 coordinate 7,888,449, forward strand.
AACAAAAAAAATCTTTATGGCGGACGTAGTAGGAATCAATCGTCGATTGAAACGACTTTATAGCTCAATTGGTCCCCACCCTTTCTCTCGAACGAGGGCTTTAGATAAGGAGGAAGCCCATATTGTACGTTGGGTCGCGAAAACCGTTTGATTATATCGATGTATAGCTTGTACACTTCTCTCTCTTCTGATTTATGTGTTACGCCCTCGTGGGTGCAGTCGATGGAGATCTCATCATTTCTCTCGTTCGAGGATCGTTTCCTTTACCACAAATGACGCCAATCTTTTCTTTGAACTGCTTCTAATAACTTAATATCGGCCTGCTTCTTGTATTATATAGTACAGAATGTGTTCGTATACCTGAATGTTATAAAATGGGGCCACCAATGTCGGTTAGGTTTGAGGTCAAGGACGATGCCATAACACACGCTGAACGAGCTTCTCCACTCAGAATAATAACACTGAACCGAAGTCCGCACACGCAATTTTTATGTATACCTTTGGACGTGTCTGATATGGGTGGCGAGCGGTCTTGTGTGTGTTCTTGATAAAGTGGTAGATACATATCAATATTCACCTCATATATTGTTATTGTAAAATTAGCTTCCGATTAATTGGTTTTCACAAGACTACGTGTGAGAAATTTGTGTATTACTCAAAGCGATACGAAGTGGAACAGCTTTCTTTCTGGTATAGATTATTTTCTACTAATTATCATGCTTTCACGTCTACTTCGAGACATGAGACATCACTTTCAGAACCTATCTTTAAGGTCTCAACTATTTCACACTATTTGTCGTTTTAGTTTACATATAATGTGTTGCAAAGCTCGGCTTCATGACTTCTACGAAACTCCTTGATTGGCAACATTAGTTACTGCGGCAAATATCTATGACTATGACGTCTTTCGACAGGCTTCAAGATAAGATAAAGCAGACAAAAAGACAATAATTGTAAATTTTCTACTAATATATACTCAAATATTATATATATATATATATATTATTTTATATATTTATATAATATTTTATTTTATATATTTGAGTAAGGGGATGTTCCAAAATCACATGTAAACTATATAAATATTATATTAAATTTCGACAGCCTGGTTAATATATTATATAAATGTAGATAAATAATAACTTGGATGTACTTCTGTATGTTTATGTATCAGTATATTGTTGTGGCGATAATGAAGTTAACAACGCGCTCTCACAGTTAACAAGCCGCAGTTTCACAATTAACAAGGCTGCTATTATCTGCCTGTGGGCAACAAAAAAAATTCCGCTTAGCTCCATTTAATTCCTCAGCGAATTTTTGAAAAATATATAAAAAAGTATAAAACGAGGTCGCTGTTCTCATAAGCACTTAAATATTCAAAACTGGAATATTTGAATGTAACAAATTTTTATCACTGACAGTATTTCTATGAACTATTTTTCACAAGCAGACAATAGTACGTTGGCATTTGGATGACAATAAAGAACGAACCCATAAGTTCAGGTGAAATTATCATTCCTTTACTTTCACTGTATATGACAGGAATTTCTGTTCAAATACGTACAGATGAAAGGTATTTCAGAAACTATTTAAAGAAAATTTAATTAATGTTACCCATAAATATTTAATATGATTTTATTGCGTCAGAATGCTTATTGATAACGATGTGTAATCTGTACATTCTTCCCTGGTTTCCTAGTTTCATCCAGACACGGTTTTCCTTTAATTCCAGTACGTTGTCGCAAGAGGTCGTTCACACACGACAAGGACGATCAATTACATTATATTATACAATTTCTACATACTAATAGTAAAACTCCAACGGAGCCCAATATGTACGTTGAATTCTTTTTTTGGAAATTTTAAAGTAGTTTGTTATACCTTGTTATTAATATGGAGGCTTAAACATGTTTTTTTGGATTTTTTACGTCTGCCTGTCTATATCAGAGATTCCTAGACTTTTTTCTCATACTCAATTACTTACTTCAAAATTTAGGTGGTTGCGGTGCACCTTCTGCAGCTATATTTCTATGGTATTCCCAAAACTCGATAAAAATGTAATTTAATAGTTTTCGAAAAAGAAGTGAGAATTGATTGGTTAATTAATTAATTGATTGTGCTGTGAGTGGATGTCAAAAAAGTAATAAGTAACAGTCGTCGAGCTTCTTAAAATTTTATCTGTATACATTGATAGGTGACGTCAAGCCAACATTTTAGTTCTTCACTATCGAAAGCAGATAATTTTCGTAGACCCCCGCTTACGAGTTGTGAATCCCTATTTTTTTGCCACGCCAACGTAGACCCCCGTCGGGTCTATAAGAACTAGATTATAACACTACAAACCGCAGAAAAAAATTTTAATTCAAAAAAATATTCCAATTCTTAGAATTGAATGGATCAAAATCTAGAATCTACTTTATATTAGATCTGATTGCACGGAATTTTCTAAAGCAAAACGATAGCGGGTTAGTAGTGTACAATAATCCAATCCAACACATTAACGAAAGTAGTCTTCTGCAATATAATAAGATAAAAAAAAAGTATCCGTTAGACGCCTGATCCTCAGGTCGTAACATTTAATATTTAGGATTATCGAATACAGTTACCTGAGGCATCCTAATTTAGCCTTATGAATGCTGAATTTCTAGTAGAACTGAGATCCTGAGATATTGTTGTCAAAAGTGACTTAATCGTGTGACTAACATCCAAGTTAACCGACTCATAGACATTTCCATTGCATAAAAACATTACAGTGGATTTATGTCGGTACATTAATAATCTAATCAGTCACGTTAACGGATTTAGCTGACGCGACACGTGACCGAGATCTGACCTTTAGTGTAATTACTGATTTGCTGGTGTAACGAGGATTATTACCGGCGTTACAATCTATGTATGCGGTTTCGCTTCATAAGAGTACGTTACCTTACTTCGTGACGACCACATAAAATAAATATACAGGAAGATTTATTATTAAACAATTATTTTGGTATAAACAAGCACTCTTCCAGGTAACCGTGACGTAAACCGTACTACTGTAGAATACTTAAGGACAGGGTTGACAAAGAAAATATATACACAGAATAAGAAGTTCATGTTATACATTATCTTAACGAATAGAGTGGAAAACGATCAGGATTAAATTTGCCAACAAGACAGAGCGAGAGAAAATCAAAAGGGAAAACAAAAAAAACTCAATGAAATAGGTTATGGAAAAAACAATGTTTTTAAGACGCCTCTTGAAATGATCAAGGGACACCAATGGATATAGAAACAGTTACCCGATTAGATTAGCGATGTTCTCGTCCTAAAGATACCGACATATTCCTACAACTTTGGACGATATTTGACTAAGCAGACTATACTAAACGCCAGGGACGTAACACTAACGTCACCATTTAGTTTGTTTCAAGTTTTAAGATACGAGACCATATAGGGTTTGTTGTTCTAACCTAAAAGTAACTTAAAAAATTACAGATGCTATTCCCGCATTCACAAACACATCCAATGCGAGGCGATGCAGTTACTCTGGCGTCTTGCCAGGACGCCAGCGCCATTCAAGATGACGTCAGCTTCTACGCCTAACCTCCACTTCGGTTCAGGTGCGTACACCGACACCCACATACGGGAGGCGAATGTGGAGTATAAATATATTTGCAGTCTCTTCAAATAAGGAGAGGTCAGACGATTCACTCACTGTTTTATATTTGGAATTTAGAAATGGAGCGTATGATGTCATAAACAGTGACGTCATGTTTGAACAGTTTCGAGCCTTATGAAGCATCTCTACTAGGAGTGGGATGACAGAAAATTGTATGCGTCTCACCCTTCGCGTTTTAAATACAAATTATTTACTTGCACGAAATTAAAGCTCCTGATTAGGGCCGATTAGTTTAAGAGTTATATGGGGTTAGCCTTAGAAGTTCTTTATGAAGCAAACTGTATTATTAAGTAGTTCATTTGAGTTAATTTTTTTTTTAATATTGATTACTTTGCGTGGGCAATTTAGAGTGTAAAATGATTTAACGAAAGCCAAGTAGTTTTAAATACGCTCCTCCGACTCCAGTATCACGTCCATCTCTGGAAGTTACGTCCGTTTTGCAAATTAATCACTTCGATGTAGGAAAACAAGCATAGGTACTTAGAATTTAAAAATTTGGTTTTAAGTCTGGCAGATTGCACTGAACACGCGTGCGCGATAAAAATCTTTGTATTAAAATATAATAATAATAATAATGACACACACACACACACACACATTGGGCCCTACTAGCATTATCTGCTTCTTAAATTTATCTTCATGAATGCCTGTAAAAACCTCGGGCGGGGTACGACACTGGCTGACCACCACCACTGACTAACTGCTAACTGTCTAGCTGACGAAAGATCACTACTAGTATGTAGAATATAAAGTCGAACGAACTCTCATTAAGGTAAAAGACACATAGATACTCGGAACGCGGATAGGTTAACATTATTATGTAATTGCTAGAATGATTATCGTCTAAAGCTTTAAATATGAACGAATTGGCAGTCGTTTGTATTTCATAGCTTAATTCAAACAGCGAGCGTCTCAAGATTATTAGGGAAATGTGAAGGTATAAATTGGCAATCTCCCTATAAGCTCCTTCTAGCCTAGCCTTTTGAGCCTAAATCAAGAAGAAAAGTCATAAAGAGCACGTCTCTTGTCGCTCGCCCCGAATACAGTGATTGGATACGTGCACTGCATTGTAAAACAATTTGGGCAAATTCAGATGAATACGAGTATTTTTATTTATTTTAAAACAGGGAATAAGTAAGAAGTAGGGATGAGGAAAACCAGTGAAATAAACACAAAAGTAATCACAGAGTCTTAAGCTCAGGAACGTCTAAATTTAAGTCATGCGAATTGCAAATTAGGTTACGGCATGCAGCTGTTTGCTGGTTGAATAAAACCTTCTGGCCGTATTGGGGCGGCCTAGATACTCCCCCAATTCTATGCTGGTAGAAAAGGTGTCGTAAAAGGCGACAGAAGCCAGCCTGCCTGGTAGTAGGGCTTCGCGTAAGGAATTTAGTATCACTATTATTATTAAATATTTAATATTAGTGGTATTATTCCCTTTCCGTTAAGCCTGTCTGGCTAGCTACCACCCTTCTGCTTGAGTCAGCCGCCAAACGACTCGTCGTGTTCCGGCTGGGGGCTTGAGAGCCAGTACATTCTTTCTTACCTTCTTCTCATTTCCTGGCTGACAACGCATCAGTGACACCTTTGGTCTTGTTGATGTCCATGGGCGACGGTGACCACTTACCATCACGTGGCTCGTCTGCTCGTTTGTCGGGTTTTTAAAAAAAACCATAAACGTTGTAAATAATGCTGACACAAAACTACTATCTAATACCCACAAGCTGGTACTTCCGTGTTTCAGTGGGCACGTTTAGCCAACACCCCCGGTATTTATCGTCAGATAGCAATCCGACACTTGAGCCGGCACATAAAAATTAAATATTAATTAATGTGTAAGCAAGATCAAAATTGCAGCAATATGCGCTTTAAATATAACGTAAATTTGTATATCTATACTAATATTATAATTGGAGAGTACGAAGTTTGCGAGTGTGTGTATATGCGCTAAGTAATCTTTGGAACGACGGCACCTATTTGATAAATTCTTTAACCATTTGAAAGGTACATTATTCCATCCATCCGGAATAATATACACAGGCCATATGTCTAGCGTATGCGTGCAATAATTAATTGTTGAAACCGAACAAAGTCGGAACGGGCCGCTAGTTACTTCATGTCAGTGGTCATAGCCTGCACAGTGGCCGTGGGCAGATTGAACTACTTAACTAAGATGATCAGTAGCAACGATGACGTGAAGTGACCATTCATGAATACCTCTTGAGTGCTCCGTGCATCGGATTCTAAGTTGTTGGTCCCCTTCAACATTGATTCAGGTTTGTTTTATAATTTACATCACTACATTGTTGTACTATTTTCATGAATGGGTGAAACCAAATGCATAAATTATAATATGGAAATTAAAAATAACTAGATTTTTTTTTTCAAAACTGGCTTGATAGGAAGTGAGTTTAGTGAAATTTACCTACAAAAATACCACCCAAAATGTCGAATTCTCCGTCCTCAAGTGAATGCCCTTCATACATGCGACAAATTATTTTTATTTGTATAACAAAAAATTTGATTTCTACATATTTTTAATTCAGTATCAATAAAATTTCCCAATCGGAAATGTATGTACATTTGATGTATTGATTTTACGTATCGATAAAAAGAATACATTACAACGACAGATTTGCTGACGAAAAGTGGCCTCGAGACGGTTTATGGAAATTTTCATGCGGCATATAATAAATCTTACGGTCTGGTCTGGTTGTATGCAGTTCAATGTTAGTCCAATGTCACTCCTGGTTAATAACGGAAATCTCGTTGATGTTTTGATTTCCATTATTTAGCCGCATGCTTTAAATATATTGCCGGCATCTGCGCGTCGTTCATAGCGTAGGTTATTGATCTAGCCGTGTTGCCCAATCATGGTTATAACAATTCGATCGTATAGACTGATTCACTGCAATGGACCGTGCTGATGGTGACTATAATGTAAATCGGTAGCTTGCCGATATGTCTAATGTAAAAAAATTAAATCTAAAGAAATGAAAATAACAAAACACATTTATTTGCACCCAAAATAGTTTACAATTCAATAAGTGCACATATTCAATTATGCTTTGTAGGAACCTGGTGCCTGCTGTAAGTTTAAGTACTCACGTTACGGGTCAACAAACGTTAATATGTTAGAAACCAGGAATGTTATGGATATGAAATTTCAGATCTGGATATGGATACGGATATATGAATAATATTTCATCGGTTTCGGTTACGGATATGAAATTCTTTCGGATAATTTTGGTTACGGATATTACATGATTTAGGAATCAGAAAAAAATATAATGTATTTATGTATTTATTTATATACACTTTGACTTTATTTCTAAGTATTATGTGATATTACAGAAAATAATAATAGGCTTAAAAATTTAATAATAAAAACTGTCTAGAAATGAGAGCGACGCGACTAGTACATCAGCTCGGCCGGCGGACACCTGGCATAATACGTTTCATTTAGACTCCGCCCTATCCGAAGTTCGAAAATTATTTATCGGATACGGTTACGGTTTCGGATATATTTTTATTTTGGATATCCGATAGTTTCGGTTACGGTTGCGGAGTTCCATAACATCCCTGTTAAAATAGAAACATTGTGACGTGTAACGTTTTACATAATTATCTATTACTTCAAATGAACACAGGAAGCGAACATTACCGTTCCACTCGGGCTGATTGGTGTGACGGCGCGACACAAAACAGCGTGCTGATTAAAACTTGTCAGAACTTGTCATTTATTCATATTAAATATATGTCCAAGTACATATAGAACATAATAAATTTGTAACATAGCTAAATATATATTTTTAATAAATATACATTTATAAATTATAATGTGGATAAATAGATATCAAAACATATCTTTTTGAAATTTTTTGATAAACATGGATGACAATAATAATTTGGGATGTAAGCGGCTTCATCCATCCTTGAGCTTAGAGCTTAAAGCAATCCCCCCTGCTCATGGCTCACCCTACGGAACAACAGACAAGGGTTCCGTGAACGGTCACTTACGGGAGGGTGGTGGGCTCTGAGCCATCCAGTATGAAGAGTAGGCCTTAACCTGTCTGGCTAGCTCATCTAGAATCAAACATGACTAGGTTTAACATCCTTCGATTGCAGCGTCGCAGAGCAAGTAATAAGCGCGTTCGCTGTTTCCACCTAGGCGTGCCATGTGCCAGCGTCACCATTGGCGCTGTAGACGTGCACGGGCACCAGTGACCGCTTACCATCAGATCACCTGCTCGTTTGAAGGATAATGACATAAAACGGAAAAGGGCGGGGGTTCATTAATTGTACACAATACTGAACAATATTCTCTGCAAGCAATAATTATGTAAACGTACACTACCGGTCAAAAGTTTGAGACAACTAATAAAAGATTTTTGTTATTAGTAAATATTCTTAAAATATTGGTGATAAAAAGTAATCTGCACACCTGCATATTCTATTGTTTTTAAAGATTGCCTAAAAGCTAATTCTTTTGTATATAAGCCAAGGAAAGGGCCATAAACCAGCATTGTTTCCAAACTGCAATGTGAGCCGAAGAAGAGCTAGTCCGATAATCGATTGTAAAAATTTTATTACCTCATTACCGCAGCTGACCCTTCGTCTTTTTTACATCATCTTACAATGCGATTGTTCTATATTTTTAAAATATGTTTTTAAGTTTATTTTAACCCGATATTTTCATGGTTATCTACGAATATCCGCTGTTAGTCTGATTTTGTGATTCCTACAATCAAGACGTCTCTAAAATGGGAAAAGTTTGCGAAATTAGTATCGAAACGCGATCTGCCATTGTTGTTCTCCATAATGAAGGCAAATCTGAACGTGAGATTGCATCTCAACTCAAGTTATCAAAGACTTGTGTTCATCGCACTATTGTGCGGTACAAACAAACTGGCAGTAATCAAGATCGTCCGCGCTCCGGGAGACCAAGAGCTACGACTTCTAGTGAAGACAAATTTATTGTGGTAACCAGCAAGCGAAACAGACGCCTAACAGCCATAGAAATCCGCGTTAAAGTCAACAAATCTCGGGAAAATCTGTGTCAGTGTCTACAGTGAAAAGACGATTGCGAGACGCCAAGTTGTATGGTCGCGTTGCTGTTCGAAAACCTCTTCTAAAACCGCAGAATAAGAAAAAACGGTTGCAGTGGGCCCTAGCCCATCGAGACTGGACCGAAGAAGATTTCAAAAAAGTACTTTGGAGTGACGAATCTAAATTTGAAATATTTGGTTCAAAAAGAAGAATTTTCGTTCGACGTTCCGCCGAAGAAAAGATGATGCCACGGTGTGTAGTCCCGACTGTCAAGCATGGTGGCGGATCTGTTATGGTCTGGGGTTGTTTCTCAGGCTATGGGACTGGAAATCTGGTCCAAATTTAAGGAATTATGAAAAAGGAAATTTGAAAAAGGAAAGTAATTTTGGAGAAAAATGCTATTCCCTCCGGACTAAAGTTAATCGGCAAAGGATTTATTTTCCAACAAGATAATGATCCAAAGCATAGTTCAAAATTATGTAGGGGCTATTTAGATGAGAAACAGTCAGAAAAAGTGTTGGAAAACATGACATGGCCACCCCAAAGTCCCGATCTTAACCCCATAGAGCTTTTATGGGAAGAACTTGACCGAAACGTTCGGGAACAATGTCCTTCTTCACAGCAGGCCATGTGGAATGCCTTAGAAGACAGCTGGAAGAATATCTCGCAAGAGACAATAAATAAGTTAATTGCTCGCAGGCCAAGATTGGTAAAACAAATAATAAAATGCAAAGCAGGATATTTTGATGAAAAGTCTGTGTAAACTCTCTTGTTTGTATTTTCTTTAGTAATTTAGTATTATCTTTTGTATTCGTAATTTTTTAATTTTAAATATTGTGTATAACATGGAAATAAAAACTGTATTTCATAATGATATAGATATGTTGACTTTTATTTGTTTTCTTAATTTTTTTATAGTGGTCTCAAACTTTTGACCGGTACTGTACGTGGTAGATATGTTTACAAGACAGCAAATGCCCACCGACCCTTTATACAATAACGACCGACCCAACGCAGAAAGCGCTTAACGTAATTAAAAACAATTGTTACACGAGTGAAAGCGATTAGGTGACCTAATCCAAAAATTGATATAGCGTCTGTTACAGCTTCGTTTATATTTTGTTTTCTTTTTATTATATTACTGTTATTATAAATCAGTTACGAGGTTTAGTGACAGACGCCCGCTTCAGTTGTCTATGTTGTTGCTCTCATTCATTTTTTATTTTAAATGTTGATTTTCAACTACACCAAATTATCCAGAAAAATCTATGAATATTATTTTTACGATTCATACGAAAATTATCGAGTAACTACTTACCTTTCTTCTGCCGTCTCCTCAGCGGGTGGATGTGGGTTATGTGTGTTCAAGTCTGGCAGTTCAACTGCCATAGTGTCCATCGCCATTTTGATAGGGTATTTTATTCACTGGGTCCTCACTATCACACTCATCGATTCACACTTTTGCTGTTCCAACCGCTTCTTCTGTTCTTACCGTTTCCACTGTATTTCTTATTGTATTGTATTGTTTAAACGCTGTATGCTGTTAAATCGGTATGTCAAATCGCAGTCCTGGTCACTTTGAAGATATGCAAAGAAAACACTTTAAATTTTATGTTTATACGTTAATACGTACAAGAAACGATAATGCCTTTGACTACAATCTGACCTGATATTAAGTGACAACGTATTGATAAAGCTAAGTAACTAAGAGTCTTAAAGAGACTTACTTTTTGAGTTATCTGAATGTAAGTGCATATGATGATAATTAATGCTGGACTAAAACCCAGGTTTAAATATAACGAATCTGTTATTCTTATCAGAAGGTACCTGCGCGGCAAGCGCGATAAAAATTTGAATATAATCTCGAGGGTTTATGTAGAGAGCCGCTGATATAATAAATTTTCAATGTGCAAGTCATTATAATTAATAGGACCGTCTACCGCCGGCCTTGATCGTAATAATGCGTTTGTTTTTACTTTGGCTAGTTTGATTACCGAAGTCTTGTAAGAACCATCTTCGAATAACTTTCGTTTCGGTCCGTTTCATTTGTACTATCACGGTGTTCAACCTATTGTGCGTGTATTGAGTATTGTGTGATCCAGTTTGACATAATTATGTTAAATTTATTGTATAATAAAATCCAGCTATCGCGTCGTTACGTAGAACTAACGTTTACTATTATCACCCGCACTCGAAAGCAATGCTATTAATTCATATCAGCGTATTGAAGTTCATGTCTGTTAAATTTTATTATTTCAGAGATCGGTTTTTGTAGTTCTGTGAACTAGAAACATGTATTTATGAAAATAGATGCATAAAACAGTCAATACATTGTTTTGTTTAACCTTTCACTACTGTCCATCAACTTGCTTATTTATTTACTAGAAGAAAAATGATATTATCTATTAACAAACTGAAAAATTAACTGTAAAAGCGATGTTCTGATTATTGTATAGTTGTAATTATGTACATATCCACTATGAAAAAGCACTGTTGGTATGACGTCAATATATGTCGTGTTCTAACGCGGGTAACAAGCAACAATGCACCGTGTGGTTATAATTCCCCTGGAAACTGCTTGCTATTATGACAACGGCGTAATGAGAGGTGACGGCGTCTTATAAATGTATAGTTTTACAACAAGCATTAATATTATTGGAGTGATCGTCAGACATTTCGAAGGTCCAAGATTAGGCAGACTGGACATTGGCGGATCCCTTTGTTGAAACTATAGAATTATTATCAATTCATGTAATATCTAGTTAACCACACAAGGCGTACACGTGCAAGGTTAAATTTGTCCAGTTCATGTGATTACATTACTTCATGTGATTAGAAATATTAACAACAAATTGAGCCAAATGGTGACTTGAGTCTCCTGAAAGTTAACTGCCTACAATCGATAGAATAATTTTATTTTTATTACTTAAAAGAAGAAACCAACAAATTTACTATCTTTATATAACTCCGAAATACGAACTTTCATAAATCATACTGGTACTCGGTAACATATAAATATTCACGTTTCATTACTTTTTGAATATTAAATTTTTTTTCAACAACTCTTCGTCGAAGAGTTACTTTTACTTCAAGTCGACAAACATACCGTCACATGATTATTTCTGTTTACATTTTCGTAACGCTTCAGGACATATTTCGGCCCAACTAAGAACTGTAAACAAATGTCATATTCTTTAAACATTTTCTTAAACATATGAGATAAGATAAATGAACGAGGAATTAAAATGTGACATATGCGTTACAGTTCATAGTCAAATATCATGTGATGTATTCCCGTACCAATGGTGAGAAGTTAAGCAATTCATTACAAATATAATTCATAAGCACACATTTTGCATTTAAATAATTGATAGGTATTTTACTTTGTACGTATTATTTCTATACATTACCTAGAAAGATGCAGAGCTAGCTTTGTTTTTCGGCTTTTAATTAAGCAAATTAGATTAATTTTCAATCGTGTAACATAAACACAAGTACAAAGAAAACAAAATCATTTTTATTAGCTCTAAGAATAAGCTTATAATATATTGGTAACGCTGAGTATTAATATTAACAACAACATGACGTGACTCGCGCCGATCCCAATTACGCGAGGTCTTTGACATTGAATTGAATTACTTATGTGTTGAATTAATGATTGATGCAGTTTAACACAGTGGAAAGTTAGAGCTTGTATCATTTTAAACTGTTTCAAGTGATCTACTATTAAAGGGACCTGATACATGTTAGGCTTAAACATTTCCACTTCAAAAGGTCGTTGAAAATGTAATTCAAAAAATATATAAAATCATAGGTATTATTTGTTCCGTCGTTTGTTACAAAAAATTCATGTTTTAAATATTGTGCACTTTTGTTGATACTGATGTCCTTTGTTTTCCAGTTCGTTACCTATATAGAATACTGATTTCCCCTAAAAAAAAAACTTTCCCCACATATCTTTCGTTAAGATCCGCCGCCAATTTTTCGTCTTCTTTCTTTTCGTTTGTGACATTAACTATCTACCAACGGCGGAACAATTAAATATAAACCAAGGCCCCTTAACCCATATCTCAACGTTCAGTTAAATGAAACTAAGGATTGATCGATTGTTGATTGAAACAGTAAAAACGGTCACATCAAAAAAACAAAATCTTAATTTTACTCAAGCTCACAATATGATTTTATCTCATTAATTGATAAAAAGTATATAATACGGTTGTTCAGTTTTGTCTCTTTTCTACCTAACCTACGGTTAAATTTTGAACTTTAACTTAGGTCCAAATATCGTTAACATAATATTAACCTTTTTTGTACAAGTTTATATTCAGCTTATATAAGTAAATAAAACGATATGCAGCCCGAAGCAACATGTTGAAATTACAATAAAATCTGTCACTCCATAAACGACACCAATTTGTATAGTGACCGAACAAGTGTGTAATCAATACGTTATGTATAAAATAGAACCGATTGCCGTTCATTGTTTCAGTACATTTTGTTTTAACACTCATTAACCAGACTTTTATCAACTTCTGCGTTGGGATACGATTTTTCATGAAACTTCACGTTATCTTGTTTATTTGGTAACCGTGATATAATTATATACACATTCGGTGGATACAAATTTTGGCGATACTAATTGCTTACACGATGTATCACATAACACGAGAACAAAATGATCAAGTTTGATATGCGAGAAGCACGCTGAAAATTCATTATACGCACTCCGTACTGACGTATTGGTGTTTTGTGCAACCCGTATCAATCGTAAACAGCACGACGGTAGCCCAACAACGACGACCTTAATATCTTGTATCGAATATATCTATGTAATTACCGTTGCAAAAAATAACTTTCGATTACTGAACCCGACCCGACACGGAACAAAGTACCACTAATGTATTTTATATTCGACAAGAGAGCGACGCGTCCACTCGTCACGGTGTTCGTCGACCGACTGACTGTGCGGGCGTCCGAAGAAGGGCGAGGGCGCGAGGGCGGAGGCCCGAGGCGCCCGCCCGGGGGTAACACACCCGATCATCGAGGTATCGGAACGGCGCGGCGGCGTCGTCTGAACAAGTTCACCGAGATTTTCTGTTTACACATCTCTTTCAATGAAACTATTTTGGTGCTGACGCTACTGTCTATTTTGTTTAGATGTTAGTATCTAGCATTAGTTTACATTGCGACGTTGGAATGGTTCTACATAGGCGCCGAGATAAAGAATCTTTTAACATTAATCAAACGTTCTCGTCAGTGGATATCATGTAATCTTGCGTTTATTAATAAGTGACTAGTTGGTGCGCATGAGACACTGACCATGAAAAATGTCCCTATATTTTTTTGATATAATACATATAAATACATACGAGTGTTCAGAAAAAATCCCAAAAACCATAGTAAATTGAATTAAAGTAGGTCCTTTTTCATTAATTCTAACAGAAATGTTAAGCATTGTAAAAAAAATCGCAAAATATCATTGATTTCACAAGGATAATCATTTATAACAATGGATATCGCCTGTCGCCTTTAGTTATGTATTATAGACATGGCTTATTCTAAGGGCCTAACGGGTAAATACAGATAGCTGGTTCGTTTATTATTTTCTTTATTTCTAGGTCACTGGATGCTAGTAAAAGCGTGTTGTTAGTTTTTTTATAATATTATTATATTTTTAAATTTTTATCTTATAGATATTTATACTACCAATTTGTATATATGTGGGTCACTGTTGTCAAGGCGTCACTGTTGTGACGCGTCTTTCCCATAATCTTGGAACAATCCAGATTCCAGCCGAATCAAATCTAATGCCCCCAAACTTTATGCGTTCACTTTACTAGTAAGTATTCCAGGTATCCGCCAGTCAGCTTTCATTTCCTCCACCAGGTCCTCGTCATCAGGTAAATATACAGACCTAGTTAGTCCACACGAATCTAACGAGCTCCAACTCGATGGGTTTACTAGCAGGCTTCCAATATTCCATCAACCACCTTCGAACTCTATCATCGGACCAGCTCAGTTATCATATAATTGTATTGTCAACTAGTCGACACACATCTGCCAAGTTTCACGTTGATACAATCATCAGAAGTGGGTGAAAGTCACGTTGTTATATTACATTATTCACACAGACACATACTGACATACCTACGTACATACATAGATACATAAAAACATACAAAAGGTCAAGCTAATAAAAGCGCGTTAAAAATGAATCAGCGTCAATTTCTGCAAACTGAACAATGGAAAATTCTAGTGAACATCTAATATCGCCCCGCTATTAAACCCCGTGGAATCTAGAGCAAAGCTGTATACGACAGTGGCATGTATTTCTGCTGCCGTCAAAGAAATAAAAATACAGTAACTTCTACTATTATAGGGTTGACAACTGTTCACTTTTATCGGGACTTTACAGCCGAAATTGAATATTCATCGTGTTTTTTTTTACCTAAGGAGATTTATTCATGACGTAGCATTTCAAGGTATCTAGAGAGTACTGAATGCTTCTTTTTTTCAACATAGAAATTGTAAACTATCCTCCATACAGAACAACAATCTCAATATGAAGTACGAATATATGACTTTATCAGAGGAATATGGTTTATTATTAATCCAGAGAAATAATGCCACAGTCCTGAACATGTATTATGTTTGAAATTTATATTTCAATTAAGGGTAAGGTAAAGGTTTATAATCTGTTTATTTAACTATAAAAACGAGCGTTCACTTACTCTAGAAGTGAACGTGTAACTCGTGAACAACCTGACCAGTCCATTCATATTTACATACTATAGCGATTCGAAAAGACAATGTCAAAACATTGATAGAATTCGATAGATAGCGCTGTCGATCAATTCATTAAAAATATATATTACAAAGTAATGTTTCATTTTTTTAATAACAAAATGCCAAAATCGGACGGATCAGCTGATTAATTACAAGTGAGTCAACCCATACATAACTCATATCAATCTCAACACTTAGGTGCAGTCGATGATGTAGCTAAACAGTAACATAATATATGAACATAGTTTATTTTCCGATGGAATTCCGAATTATATTATTCCACTCTGTCCCGTATTTTTTCAACACGAACCTGGTAACCCCATCCGCCCGCCCACGCAAACTCCGTGCGATCGATCGCTCAACTAGTAGGGCGACGGATGGAGGGTAGTGACGTCACGAAAAATTATGTACAAACAGTTCTAACATGACCTCCGTATACTAGGAATAATCTAGGTATATTCTTGCCAATAGAAAATAGTGTTATGAATAGTTACTTAAGATTGTAGTCCATATATATATGTATATATACTCCTAGTCCAATAAATCAATATTTTTAAATGTTGATATTATTAAATATGGAATTCAAGCCAAAACGTCCTACGTCTAGGTTCTGTTACCGGCCGGTGCTGATATTAATAATGTAACAAATAAAATATTTGTGAATGACGCCCACAGTCACCGGCCTACTGGTGCACTGACACTCCAGACAGCTATCTATTCATGTCGGTGAATAGATTTTGCAGATAACGATCGTGTTTTAGAGTTTTTCGAAAATAACGCTACGATAATACGATTAGGATAACCAAAAATGAAGGTACAAACTAAGGGTACGTTTTTTGGACTTAATTCTAATTGTGAATAGATAAGTATATAAAACATTATTAAAAACCAATTTACATTATCAAATCAAGATATGAGTAACTTAGTTGATTACAATAGATAAGTTAACAAAAGAATAGGTTAAAATGGAGCGAAAACAGTTTAAGGTTGACGGCGATCGACATTACAAGAGACAAATGTTATATTGAATCAAGGTGTTTGAACAGTGTGTTGGGAATAAACGTATTAAGTGTTTACATGGTATTATTATGTTACAAACTAAAATAGCAAACTAGACAAAGACATTAAAGTTATTTCCATTCGACGATATTTACTGTTGCATTTGAGATAATAAGAGACAGTTAACCGCTCCGTAACTGTATCGAACGAGAGTAATTAGTAATTTCTGAAAATCGGTGAGATAGATAAACAAATTTGATTAGATAAAAAGCTAGAACATTATTCAAACTACATTACTGTTTTGGATATTAAAATCGAATTGAAAAAATAATAATACTTCCAACAGTTAATGTGTTCCCGTGTGGTTTTGATATTTTTAATAGTTCATTTTGTTATTTTCGTACTCTCTTTGTTGCGCTATAGTAATCTGTCAACTTACGCTCACAATAGTAAAGATGGTAACAAGTCGTTTTAATGTCAGTCTCACGCACACAACCCCTTTAACAGATTACAAAAAAATATTTGGTTCTCAATTCGTCTGTATTTTCTTTATGTTTGTTACCCCAGAACCCCCATCATTTATTAATCGATTTGAAAATTTCTTTTTTGGTTCGGAGGGTATTTATTATATATACTTCCCGTTTGGTCCCAATTTTAATTTCACGTAAAAATACCACCTCTAAGGGTGAAAAGTAGAACATGAAACCAAGATATTCACCTTTAAATTTAAGTTGGTTTTTTGTTGTTAAAATATTTACTTGTTTTAATTGTTAAAGCAATATTTATAATAAAACACCTGCACCTGGAATCACTCTTTCAATTCTGAGTACTTAATTATATACCCTGAAATACTTTCTTTAATAATTGGCATATTTAATGTAATTTTAGATTCAAAACTATAATATTTTTCCTTTCTTTTCCTATTACGACATCTAATTACAATCTTTATTTTTCCTTTTTCTAAACATACTTTTAATGACCCTTTTCGATAAACCTATTTTAATTTACATTAACAACGTGTAGTTACTCATATACATTTCCGAGCTAACCTCATTATACATAACTTTTTTATTTATAAATGCTGACATAATTATTTGGCTATTACGAATTAATTGTAACTTGCTTCAGCGAATAAAAACATCGTAAATCCTGCATATCTGAGAGTTCTCTAAATAAAGTTCTCTAACGTGTGCTAAATCTGCTAATCCGCACTGGACCTTAAACAATACTCAGTGTGCGCGAACTTTCGAGCCCAGCGGTGGGACAGTTATGGCTTTAATACTTTACATATCATCTAACACATTTTTGCTAAAGTACATCTATCTTTATATGAAAAGATTTTAATAGCTATGTATATGATTCATCAGTTATATTCCGTTTAAACTAACAATTATAGGTATTACTTGTTAATGAGGTTAGTAGGCTAATGTAACATATCCGACAGGGAAACTGGTTAAGTACACAATGCGAATACCGACGCGGCTAGATGTGACCAACGGCAAGCTCGCGTCGCTTTGTTCGTCATCACAGCCCATGACTGTCGTTGCTCGTTTAGGGTTTCTTCCGACGAAGAGAGGGGTAAAGGTCTGACAGTCCAGTGCTCTAGTTAAGCACGAATTGACGGTGTTTACACACTTTTGATGATAATATCAAGAACTGTCCAGTATGCATTTGTTCTCACGATGCTGTTTTTATCAAAGCGAACGGAAAGTGTTTACTAATAAATATCGTATATTGAAAACCAATGTTTCCTGTGCGAAAGATAAACACTAAAATCATTGCGTCGTCAAGCTTATGATATCTCTTCGTGCACGTTATTCGTATCGAGCGCACCTCACAGTATAGAAAACCAGATCCTGCTTCAAAGCAAATGGGTCGTTTTGTAAACACAGTCAAAAAAGTTATTTCAAAATATTTTTTTCTGAAATACCCGACCCCAATACTGTTGTGCGACCAATGTGAGATTATTGTTTACAATTAACAGGACTGCATCAAAGAAATCTGGTCTTTGAAGTATATCGTCGAAATGTTTTGAACTAGGCCGCTACGCTTTCTAGTGGCACTGTCTTACACATTATACAGGTTGGTTTATACAGATGTTAAAATAAAACTAGCAAATGATAATATGGCGGAAGGGGTTCTATTCATCCACGCGTCCAAGCCCTGTCCTAGCTCCTTCTGCTAACGGATGAGACGCAGGCGGCAGGTCTGTATTGTTGATCCAACTTAATCCTCAAAGTACACTCGTATGTGGCGGATTTTCTCGCAGCTGTCTACCACCAAAATCCAAAAAAAGAAACTTGAAGAGTTTAACCGCGTTGCATTCCCTTAATTTAAGGGCTCCTCCGTAAGGTTATTCTTGCACCTGTTTGCTAGGTGGTTGTCAACAAAAAAACGAGTATGCAGTCAGTGTAGTATCCAGTGACCACTGCAGCCCCTGAACATCAACCGATCTCGTATACATATAACGTCAAGTCTAACACTTGTCCTCAGGTCTAACGTAGTTCAATTTCATACGTAAGAGTTACCTGCGTGATCGCAGTGAGTGGTAAAAAAGCGGTGGCACATAATGAATAATTATACTGCACTGATTTCACAACGCATTGTGTAACTAACTACAGGCTGCGGCGCGATCGTGTATCTAGATCGTGTACAAAAAGAAAACAACGCGTGCGGCAACAAAATAATAACATCTAGAAGGGAAGTCAACACACGTCATATATACAACTTGCCCTACAGTGTAAATATGCTTCAGAAGCACTCAAGCTATGTTAAATTTATTTTTACTATGCTATTGTTAGTCATATTTCCGAAATCAAATAGCTGCTAGGTGCGAAGTTACATCTATGCATACAATAAGATCCACGGATGGCACTTGATATCAGCGTCGTAATTTTATAGTAGAAATATTATTTCACTAGCAAACTTCGGCAAAACTACTCCTTACGCTAAGAAATAGTACCCGCTTTATATTAAATTAATTTATAACTTTTTTTACTTATTGACGGATTGAAATGAAACGAACTGTAAATATTAAGTGACGCTTACTGCAATACATTAGTGAAAACCGTAACGAAATCGGATTAGCCGTTTCTGAGATTAGGGCGAACAAACGCGCAGTCAAACAGACAAAAATTCTAACAACTTATTGTTTTGTGTTCTATGCGTTAATAAATGCATCTAATAGTAGTTTTTCTCATATATTCTTAATGTACAAACAGTGATCAGTTATAATTTTATTACATGTATAAGATCTGTGTATAATTGCAATTTTAACTATTTTGTGTGTAATAATATACTTGAACAACGATTGTTTTAATAAAATTTCTGCATTGTATATATTCTCCTTAGCACGGTGGCGTTCAGCAACCATGTAATATACAAATCTATAATAAATGAAGTGAATGTTAATTACTGCGACGGCCACTGGTAAAAACATACAATTCAAATAATGATAATTATGCTACTATCTCATACGAAATTTATCAAAATCGTGCCGGTGTTCACTTTCTACAAGTTTCAAAACTTTACCGCATTACCGCATATTAACACCACAACGGAACAAATTCAAATAAGGACGATCATATCTATCTATACTAATAATAAAATTGTAACTGATCGCTTTCTGTACGTGAACAATATACGAGAAAACTATTATTACGGGCCTTTATTGAACACAAAACCATAGCTGTTACAATTTTTGTCTGTTTGTCTGTGTATTAATACCTAAATTTGTTTCATTGCAATCCGTCCATAAATAAAAAAGTTATAAATTAATATAAAATAATGTAGTTCTTAATATTAACCGTTTAATTAATTAAACGTTTCAAAACGTTTTCTATTTCTAAATTAACGTAAGTTATACAGTAATGGCTGCGTTTCTTCGGAATACAAGATAAAAGTGGATGTTCCGTTACGGCGTAGGTAAATAATGTTTTTGAGCGCCTCTTAGTGTCTATCGCAAATACTGACGTAATAAGAAGAAGAAACATAACAGACCTAAAATTCAAGATAGAACATAGATTCTAGTGACTATGATGACGTGTTTTGTGGCCTAAATAACGATCCGTGTTGTTCGATCAAGATAATTATCATCACCGAGGACATTGTCAGTTACATTATTGTTTGCTGATCAGAGACGTAGAGGTACAAGCAAATTATTTTAGGTCTGCTTACATTGTGAGGAAGAAGACACTAGCAAATTGTTGATTTAGCTATTAACGATAATGATAATAAGATGACGTGGCCTCATATCAGATTCAGTGAAAAATTTTAATTTGGGTAACATAATAAGTTTTCTTACAAGGATTAAATTGGAATTTTTAATGTAAAAATTGTCTTTGTCAGTCCAATTTTTAACGAATTTGTTTGGGACAGTCGTTCATGTCAACAGTCTAGTAATATGGGCATCATCACAATCTGTAACCGTCCCACCGCTGGGCTCACATTCGGCGACCAACTGCACATTGACAAATTTCACACACATTTGAGAGAACTCTAGAATATGCAGGTTTAATTACGATACTTTCCTTGACCGAAGCACCGAAGCAAACAAGTTCTGATACAGACAAAATGTAAAATTTAAATTCGTCCTTCTCCACCTCCCTCGTCTGTGCAAGAAACTGATCTTCAAATCACTATAGGCTATTGACCACCAGTATAAAAACAGGTCACATTATCCATCTACGTGGTGGTAGGACTTTAGTCTCTGTCTAACAATGTGCATGTTTCGGTTTGTTACAACTTGCTGGTGATGTCTATTCTGTTACCGATGTCCACGGGCGGCGGTGAAAACGTACCATCAGGTGACGCGTCTGCTCTGCATTGACATAAAAACCCAGTTGAAGTCATAAGATAAAACAGTATTAAACATAGATCCCCCACACCCATTTTTGATGTTTTTCTTTTTGGAGTTTTTCATAAATATTCAGAATATTTCCGGCGGTCACAAGACGATGAGCGACATTGTACACCACTAACAGGACAACAGAGTAACTTACGTCCGTTATACATAGTTTAGTGTTATTGCAACACTGCGGAGTTGGTACTCGGGGCTTGATGATGAAGCAACTGAGTAGTTCCTGGAATTCAACATCTATCACAACAAGCGCAAGCAGATTCAAAGTAGGTAAATAAGACACGTACGTGGTAGTTTCCTCCGTTACACGGGTACTTATAGATTTTAGTTGCATGTACAGTTGTAATTCGTTTATAAAAAATTAATTGTTGCAGCGTCAAGATGTATCGTTACGATAACCACGAAAATGAAGGAAACTGTCGTCGCTCGTTGTCCATAATCTGCATTATTATCTATCAACGCAATCGTTTCGAGCCTCGAGCGTCCCGGCGAGACGGGTCTCATCAAATTTGAATTAAATGGTTCCCACTGACATAAATATAGACTCTTTGTGATTGCCGAGTTCCGTTCATTTGTCGTATACGTAGATCTAATGTTCAGTTCGGACAAGGCTCACGGCCCTGCCACCCACAGATTTTCTAGTTATTATTTTCCATTCGACACGTAACCGACATCAGAATATTCAACGAGTGTAATTATTCATTTGCCTCTGTTATTGGTACAATCCAGATAAAGAACCTGTTAATTAGATAAAAAAGCGTAATATTTTTTTAATTGCAAAATCTGGTACATAACTGTTCAATAAATTAAAATGCAATCAATTAAATAAAAAATAATCTTTTCAGATAATGGATATAATACGGTTAAGAAATAACATCAAATTTAAACTCATTCAGATATTTTGTAAACACATTTGTGCAGGTCACTTTTATTTCTGCTACAGTTTCATAAAGCTGCTATATGATTAATTAGAAAAACGGCGAAAGAAACTCCTCAGCAAACTTGAATACCAATAGTATAATAGTATTTTTTAAACCAATAAACACCTAGTATTCCTTTAACATGATCAGTCCATAAATTGCTAGCCTGAATTTTTTTTTCTTTATTAAAGAGCTTAATCACCGACTATAGTCTGTTCTTCGGTGCTTCTAATCTTTCGGATTTTCGCGATAACGATAGAGCCTATTGTTTCAAGTGTTTTACAACCATCAATCCTTCTGATGCTCGTGATGAGGATAATTATTTCTCCAAGGCCCCCATCCTATGGATGAGACCATTGTCTTGGTGTGATAGCGTCTCATGAATATTCAACATAATATGTTATCACCACATTTTAAATTGTGAAATACAAGCATTCTTGTTATTTTTCGTTACTGGAAAATACGTGTCTCCCCGATGGTTGTGTAATCCATTTTTATGTGCTGTTATTTTTTTACTTCGCGACCTCAATGTAACGCATTTCAAAAAAAAGAATAAAAATGCTATGTATACTTATCCATATTATTCGTTTCTCACTTGACTACTATGTCGTTGCAAGTATGCCGTTATGTCACTGGAATATTCTGTCAAATAATCAAGGTACGTATTAAATAAACGTTCCCAAGTCTTTTAAGAACTAATAAAAATCAATCAAGCAGATAAATGAAACATTACTAACATTACGTACAACAATTGCAAAAATTGCCAGTTACTGCGAGTCATGGAATGAAACAAACTCGAGCCGATCGTGCTGGAAGCGTCGCAAAAAACGCGCAAAGATCGAATTCAACAGAAGCGGTTTGAGTGCTGCAGTCTTAAACTGCGAAATGTATGTAAGTGAGGAATTAGTGGTGGACCTCGTTGACGGCTGCTAACGGATCGAGACACACACTCACTACTCGCTCTCCGAAACTACAATCGAAACACGTTAAAATCCATACGGAGTGTGGTAGTAAGCTAAGTATGTAAAGGACCCTTACTCCACGTATTAGTATTATTAACAACGGCTAGCAACATTGCAACAGATGTCATTAATGGTTCACAACACACATCACCGTCAATTATTTAGAAGGCGCAAGCGAACCTCAGAAAACCCCAATTAATATTTCAATGAATCTAGCCAACTATAACGAACCGGCCGTAATAGAAAAAGTTTCGATGTGGACAACGCTCATTTTATAAATATTAAACTAGCAAGTAAGTATCCATTTCGTGTGGTGTTCACTGGGCTTTGTTTGTTGCCCATGGCTTTAAGGTACGGACTAGGTTCTTTAAGTGCGTTTGCACCGATGCTATTGAAGAATGACACGCTTCGTTTAACAATTAAATTAGTTAACAGTTAACCAGTCGAATAGAACTTAAATCTAAAGATGCTCCTGTTTTCTGAGCGAACGGACACGGCGTGGCACGGAACTGTTTTCACGGCGTCGGTTGTACTTGACGTCTTGACTGTGTTATTTCCACGCCAACAGTTAGACGGGAAACCCTGACGTTTCTTTATTATCAACTTCCGCTACTATTCAAATGAATTTTCCATTCATCTAAAATATTGTTTGACCTCACAAACATCTGGCGCTCACAGTTAGGTAAACGATCAGTTCGTTGAACGGCTTGAATGAAACTTGGTGCAAATGTTTTTCATCTATAAATAGAGGAACGCCCTTCATCTGTATTTGCGTGAGGCGATGCATCTGAACCGTATCTATAAACGAACTCATGAACGTACACACTTCCAGTGTATTTGGAGCCGTCAATTACTGGCGGTTAGTAAAGGTTTTTTGTGATATTTAATGACACTTTCATACGGGTTTTGTCAAAAATATCATACCGGTGGGTAAATTGAGCTAAGCGACAGTATTTTTCGAAAGCTATCGATATTTTGTGAAATTAAGCTGCATTTGTTACCACCATACTCTGAATTGGGGTCAACACATATGAGGGTTCATGTAAAAACTGCTCTCATTTTGAAAACTATTACACGAAGCTTTACACAGTATTTTATTCCTTTTACTAGTTTATCTGTTGAATAATTTTTAATACCATTATAAAAGCTTCTGTACCAATAATTCTTAGTTGTGCCATATAGTTCGACAATTTTTACTGGTATTTGGCGCTGTCATCGCGGTCAGTATCGAGTGTCGCGTTAATTTGAAGAACGATGGAATTGATTACAAAACTATTTTGGTGTTAACCAAAACAGGCACACTTGCGCATGGCGGCAGGCAAGCACCGACCAGAGGCAGGTCATCCGGTTTATTTGCACACAGCGGATTGTGTACTTGATTTTTAACCGTATTAAGTTGTCATGTAATCTAATTCGTTATCAATTAAATAAATAACTTCTATATTAGAGACACAATATGTTTCTTTAGTTGTCTGTGTATTTACGTTTGTATGTATTATGTAGAATGTATATTTACAGTGATTTTTTTTCTCTCTTTCATTTAACTTCAACCCTCCAAATGATACTCCTTTCGCCGTCTTCTCCGTGATTTTATCATGTATTGCTCGTTGAACTTAGTTTATTTCTGTATTAATGTAGAATAAAGTCCTCGTATCTATAATAATGACGAGTTCTTAACTTTTTTTTTAACCAAACAGAAGGTTCCTTGAACCATTATATCTCACAGCGAAATCACTTAAACGACAGTGCACATACTGATATGACAGTAAATACATGATTCTAAATGGTTTAATGCTTAAAATGTATTTATAAATGCTTCCTCACAATTGGATATAGAAAACTAAGTAGCATGGCAGTGAATTCGCTGACGTGACGTAATCACATCAGCTAAGGACATAATGAAAATAGAGCGTGTCAGATTTATTTAAGTGTTGATAACAATGTTGCTTTAAAATAGAGCGTTGCAACGTTTTGTTCAAGCCTCAAGTTGTCTAGCCGTAACTCGGAAATTTCAATAAGGATGCTACTGGCCACGTCGATGTTTAAATTTTAATTTATCACTGTTTCAAACATTTCTCTCATGTAAACTTTTTGAGATGTAAAGAAAGGGACCTAAAGTTGGACGGACGGTCCATTCAGACTCACATTTTACTTAGAAAACGAGTACGAGTTAAAGGCGACTTTTATTACATTAGACAATTATTTCGACGCTTTTAGAAATTCTGGATCATTACATTTCAAAACGTAATTCTAAAATTCAGGGAAAAAATGTAAATCGATTGATCCGATTTTCACCTCTTCAATTTTCATCGTCGTCAAAAGAAATTTAAATAAAGCCGGACGTCGGAATACGAAGTTATGTACATACATGTATATACATATATACTAACTCTGTTTATGTGCGAATTATAAGCTTTATCGTCATCAATATTTTAAGCGAAAAATTCTCGCTGTCATTAATTTAGTTACCGATTTCAAAAAGTGACAACCCTATGTATACATGGAAACGTCGCCTTATATTGGCCTATACACAATATTTGCACGCTGCGTACGTAACACAGTATTCTGGGAACAGCCACTACGGCGCGCTAGATAATTATGACGTCGTGCAAATTAGTACAACACCAAAAGTACGAGGGGGCGTTTTTAAGTTCGCGGAATGGCGGGGTTGGAGGGAGGATAGCAGTCTCGTTAAGGGCGGTACGTGTTTAGTAACTCATAATTAGTATCAATATAAAGATTTGTCACAATTGCATCATAAGTTTTAAAACTATCGACGATTAAACAACCCAACCCGGAAGAAAATTTGAAGTATGGAGAAAATCGAGTATCGCGCCGTTATAAAGTTCCTTACCAAGCAAGGAAAGTCTGTTCAAATCATAATGGAAGAGATGTCATCGGTTTACGGGGACTCTTGCCCTGGAAAAACGATAGTTTACAAGTGGCACAACCTTTTTAAGCAAGACAGGGATTCACTTGAATACGACCCACGACCAGGACGGTCTATTGAGGTGACCACTCCGGAAATTGTAGCGAATGTCGAAAAATTAGTATTGCAAGATGCTCGGCTAAAGAAGAAACAGCTTGCAGAAATGGTTGGAGTATCGAATACAACCATTTTTAAAATTCTACATGACCATCTTGGCCTTACTAAGGTCGGCGCTCACGCCGCCGCAAAAACAACCGCGCGTTGAATGTTCCCGAGCTTTTTGGACCTCTGTGGAGAAGACAAAGATATTGTACTGAATCAAATTGTTACTGGAGATGAAACTTGGGTTCACTATTATGAACCTGAGTCTAAACAAGACTCCATGCAGTGGCATAAAAAGGGTGCACCACCTCCTACGAAGTTTAAGGTGTCATAATCGGCTGGAAAACTCATGGCGACAGTCTTTTGGGATTCAGAAGGAATTTTGTTAATAGATTATAAAGATAAAGGTGTCTCTATAATCGGAGAATATTATGCAACAATCTTGGAGTGGTTAAAAGAAGCCATCAAAGAAAAAAGAAGAGGAAAATTAAGCAGAGGTGTCCTGCTATTGAACGACAATGCGCCCGTACACAAGAGCCGTACTGCACTGGCTGCCCTACATAAGGTGGGCTTTGATATTTTAAATCACCCACCCTATAGACCAAA
The DNA here is from genome assembly GCA_003671415.1 of Megathymus violae. Taxonomy (NCBI): domain Eukaryota; kingdom Metazoa; phylum Arthropoda; class Insecta; order Lepidoptera; family Hesperiidae; genus Megathymus; species Megathymus violae. The sequence goes on from PDGT01000007.1 coordinate 7,915,321, forward strand.
CCTAACTCCGAGTGATTATTATCTCTTTCCAAAAGTGAAAAAAGAGCTTCGTGGAAAAAAAATTTCCACAGACGAAAAATTTAAGGACGCAATTTCCTCTTGAGTTCTTTAATCGTCCATAGTTTTAAAACTAATGATGCAATTGTGACAAAACTTTATATTTATACTAATTTTGAGTCATTAAACACGTACCGCCCTTAACGAGCCTGCTATCCCACCTCCATCCCCGCCATTCCGCGAACTTAAAAACGCACCCTCGTATCACTGTTTATAACAATATTTTCATTTTAACATCTGAGTACTGAAATCTGGCGCAAGATGATTTTGTATAAAGGAAAATTGTTTTTCTCGGTATTGCAAGTAACAGCTTCGACATTTTTCGGTAAATGAATGATCAATGAATTATCCATTTTCTGAGTAAATGTAAACGTCCATCGCACGCCGTTTTATATGAAATTTATTTTAGGCTACAATGGTCATTGATCTGGAACTGAAAATTACGTCATCCCTGGAAAGGTAATCGATATATGCTAAAGTAAATTAGGTGCACGTATTTTTTATTTTAATCTTATGCACCGCCTTCGTCGCTTCTCAATTTTGCCTGAAGGTTGACTGGCGGAGAATGCTTATAGCATTAAGTCCACCTTAGTTCTATTATAAACTTTGGATCATAACAAATAAATAAATAAGTAAGGTTTTGCTGACCTGATCATTTCGAGAACGCCCTATGACACAACAGTCCACAAAAATGTCCATGTCATATTAACATAATAATATATCATTTAACATTTCACAATGTTTTGATTTCAACAGTTTTTAAAAATTTACAAATGAACATTGACTTAGTATATCAATAATAATCAAGCATTTGTATTTCGTAGAACAACCGACGATGGATGGAGTCTATTATCTCCACCTACACGCCTCTACGTGGTGCAAAGTACTGAATATCGAACGAGATGATAACGTCTACTAACTTCTTTTGGAATTCGCTGGGCTTCGTACCAACCAACCACATTAATATCTACGGTACACATGCATGAGTAAAACCGGTCTAGAATGAACCGCGTAATAAGTTAGCATGCTCCGGTTGCAGAGTTGGAGAGACAGAATAAGCGCGTCTCCCAGTCGCTTTCTGGTCGCCGTCCATTCAATAATCATCCTACAGGTTTTATGATTTAAACTTTAGCCTTTCAACAAAGCCTGTGTTAACGTGACGTCACCCGCACCGTATCACCATCGGGCTAAGACTTTTGGCAGGCTAATAGTGTAATTGCGCTCAATATTGTTTAATTTGCATTGCTATTTTGAAGCACCATTATTTACACAGTGGCTATGTAAAGCTCATTAACATTGACATCACACCATGCTAAGTCATCATTGAGATTCGTACACCTGTAGTGTATTTGTTAATTATTATAGAGTACGTTTTTGTTAAATCCTTCAATTACTAAAAATAATCCAGTTTAGTTCTGATATCGGTTGTCACAAACAATGATTGTACAAAGCATTGACCTGATATTGGCACACCCTAACAACAGCACCAGCTACATAACACTATACAACTCGCTTACCACCTTTTGAGGTCTGTCTTGTCACACTAATGAAATGCTCCAGGACTCTCCATATATTCTTCTTCGTCGTCACGCCATTGGCAGAGCGGTCGTGGTCGTCATTGTAGGATTGTGGTGGCACGCTCGACTATTCGTCGCCATTCCTCTCGGTGAGCTGCCTTTTTCGTACATAGATGTAGTGGTACGTTCATAGCATCTCTAATTTGATCGGTCCACCTCGGCGATGACCTGCCGCGTTCTCTCGTCCCTGTAAGTTTTCTTTGGACGACTAATCGTTTTGTAGAGAGACTGTCATCGTGTCTGGAGATGGGTCCAAAGAAATTGAGAAGATAGACGCTGCTCGATGACGAGTTTTTCAAGAATGTACCTGTTGGTCCGAACTTCATTCCAAGAGATTCTCAACATTCTCATCCACACCACATCTCGGAAGCATCTATTCTCTGCTTTTCACTTTCTCGGAGGGATCATGTCTCTGTAGCATAGAGAAATATGGGGAACACGAGCGCTCTCACAAGCCGAGTCTTAGTGGCCTTAGTTATATTTCGGTTTCTCCACATCTCCTGCAGCTTTTACATAGCAGACCTATTCAGTACTACTACTAGTGATAAGTTTGCGATTTGTGTAATATCTGGCGAGTTGTTTTGTATATGGGCGACAATTAAAAGCAGTTAAAACTTTTCGGTCACTAAATATTAAAAATACTGGTGACCTGTGGGGAATGTCTGTTACAATTATAAATAATGTAATAGATGTCATAACCTCGTCGAACTTTAATCTTTAATAAGTGTGTTGACTTAGATACTTTTAAGGATCTAATGAAATATAGCAAAGTCATTCCGCTCTTTAAATCCGGTGATAAATCAGATTGAAATAATTACAGACCAACTTCTATTTTACCAACAATTAGTAAAATTTTAGAAAAGATTTTACAAAATCAAATGCTTGGACATTTCGACAGAAATTACTTACTTCACCATGATCAATACGGCTTCACTAAACGTCGTAGTACAACTGATGCAGGTGCTAGGTTTCTTAAACACATATTTGAGGCCTGGGAGGCATCACAGAATTTTAAACGTGTTTTTTGCGATCTGTCTAAAGCATTTGATTTTGTTGAGCACGAATCATTACTTCTTAAGCTTAGTCACTACGGCGTCAAGTAAGATGCTCTCAATTTCATTGCGTCCTATTTGAAGTGTTAGTGTAAATTATACCAAATCATTGGGATAATCAATTGTAATGGGTATTACACAGGACTCTATTCTAGGTCCGTTCCCTTTTCTGGTTTATATTAACGATTTGCCGTATTTTATCAGCAAATATGCGGACATTGTACTCTTTGCTGATGACACATCTATAATATTTAAGACAAAAAGAAATAAATTACATTTTGACGATGTAAACACTGTTTTGGCCCATCTATGGCATTGGTTTACCATAAAAAATTTATATAGTTTTAAATGCTTACAAAGCGAAGTGTACAGAGTTTGCACTACCAAATGTGCAGAAGTTAGGCAAAATCCTTAAATTAAATAATGAAACATTGACTATGGAATAATCCACAGTTTTTTTATGTGTCACCTTAGATAGTAAGCTTCAGTAGGCCTCCATTTATCGGTTCTCGCAAGTAAACTTAGTAGGTCTGTCTACGCTAAATGAAAGATAAGACTGATTACTGATGTAGAGCCAGCTAGACTTCTTTATTTTGCCTATTTTCATAGTCTTATGTCTTACGGTATCCTAATGTGGGCTAAATCAGCGGACATTGATTTAATATTTGTATTAGAGAAAAGAGTAATCAAAGCTATATACAGATTAAAGTCCAATCGCGAGTCCGTCTGTCCAGTTCTCAAGGGAATTTCTCGTTATTAATTCGGTATACTATATGTTAAATAGCAGAGGGGAGATAATGCAACTTTGACGAAAGCCAGCATAGGGATTAATGTGCTCAGCCAGTTTGTCGTCTGTTCTTATGGATGCCGCATAACTATCGCACAATCGAAACCAGAGTTTAAACCTTAACATAAACATTCGTGTACATTCAGAACACACATTCGTTGAGACAGTGAACATCAAAAAAACTGGACAAAAATATAGTTCCCCGCAGATCCATTATACTGATGCCGTACTGTGCATCGAATGGCAATATCAAACAATAACTATAAAGCTGGCTACTCACTGGTCGTGGTCGCAGGTCAGACGCCGCGGCGCGCGCGGCGCTGCGTGCGGCGACGGGAGGAGTCGTTGCGTGTCGGGCGAGCACGCGCGTGCGAACGCCGCCGCGGCCTCGGCAGCGGCTTCTTCGTCGCACACCGACGTGTCGTCCTCCGCTGATGGAAGACAGCAAATGTCATTTCTTCGCTTCACACGTTGAAGTAGCAAACGAGCTCGAAGTGACAAGTTTTTTGCAAATCAAGAAACCAAAAATGTAACGAGCCGCTTTCATACTTGTTGAAATAATATATCGATATAGAACATCGAATTCGGGACTTTGCACAAGATATTACCAACTGAGCTACGTGGTCGTCTTATTATTTAAGTATTGTCTCTACGGATAAATAAATATAATAAGGTAACAAAATCGTTCAAGGTTGACTCTTTGAAACATGTAAAATATTAATATGTTTTATTAATGTAACAAATAAAACTATTCATATAATTTTTATCTTTTCCATGTTGCCCCACTGATGAGCTTAGATCTCTCACAATAAGATAACGTATATACAAACACCAATTATTTGAGTTGTACGATTTAATCATCAAGCACATCTAGTGCACACAACAATTACCTAATACAACAAGAAATTGTGTAATATAAATATATTTTTTATTACACAGCTCATTAGAGCAATTTAAAAATACATTTGTGATAAACATTTATAATTAAGCTCCGCAATGCGGTGAACGAAGCGGCTCTGTGACGAACAAACAGACATGTCACAAACAACAATAGATAAAGATAACATTATCTAATTGAGGTTTTATCAAAAAATCCGCAATGCGGCCTTTAACGTTACATATAACGGAGGTTCATTGTAGTAGTTTGCGTGTCTTAATAAATAAGTAACGCTTAATTGACATCATAATCACATAAAATAATCTGTACAACAAAATTGTAAGGCGAGCGCGCATACTCAAACATATACTTCCATCTCTGTTTACGAACAATAATATTAATTATCTATTTACTTAGCGATGTATCACAAATGTGTTGTTTTATGGAGTTCCTTACACCGCTTAATCTGGTAGCAAAAACATTTACCGCCGAGGTTTTGGTAAATAAGAAGAAAATACTTTGAGAGTTCTGTTACCTTTTAGTAATTATGTTAAAGTAACTGTTAATTAATCTAATTAATTACTTATAGGATAAAATTGTCATCGAATACAAGTATATAGTATTAATTATACTATTGTAAAAATGTATTTTCTAAGAATCCACATTAATATATATATTTGTTATTATGTTATGTAAATAGCCTACAAACGAGCAGACGAGCCACCTGATGGTACCCTCGCCGGTGGACATCGGCAAGACCAAATGTATTACTGGTACGTTGACGGCCAGGAAATGAGAAAAGGTAAGAAAGAAAGTACTGGCTATCGAGCCTCCAGCCGCAACATGACTCGAGGAAGGTGGTAGCTAGCCAGGTAGGCTTCATAACCTATTTTCAATAACTAAGTTAAATCTTCAGGTCCAGAAAGTGACAATTTAATTACAATACCTTGACTACAAAATTCAAGAAGAAATTATGACTGGGATAACTATTATTGATAAATATGGGAAACATTGAACGATTCATCGTTTCCTGGATCGAATACAAACCAGCGACACATTAAATATATAAAATAAAACCATACATCAAAGCAGTCCAAAACGTCTAGTTTCATGAACATATCAAATCAAATATCAATTCATTTCGTTCGCTGCACTTTGCGTTGATTCTGTGATTGATTGGCACAGATCTCCGATTGACAAGGTAGAACAACTTACGATCGTATTCGAACGCTTCATTTATCATTTTTAGCAATTCTTGCTTTGGATGCACTACAGATAAAAAACATGGCGTCCGCGCGGGAAAACTCAAGTCATTCCATTACTTCATATTAAAAACTGTCACATTACATTATTACTATTAAATATTTCCGAAAACGAATTAACCATGTATAATTGTAATTTACACTACAATTTATTAAATAACACAGTTTCACTGAGGTAAATACAACGCCACAACAGTTAATACAAAACCGAATAAACAGTAACAGATACCCAAATTTAAATTATCTAAAAAGTAAATAACCCGTAAGTGTTTAAACATGACGAGCTAATATTTAAAACGTGTTAAATGTCTGTTAATGCGCACAACACTGCCGTAGCGACAGAATTTCGACAGTCTTAATGTAGCGATGACCTACTGGAGCTGGAGCTCTCAACTTATCATCCGCGTTGACAATGTAAATTTATGAAATGGACCTGATCGGTGATACTGTTCACCGATGGACGTCAAAGCTTACATTTAAAGCACCCTGTAGGTCAGTCGGTATTGACCCAGCCTGCCGAACTGACTCCGGGTTTCATTTCCATATACAGTCCGGGTTTTATTCTCGGATTTTCTGAGAAGCCTATTTTATGCAACCCATGCCCGATCGCGACACGAAGCTCTAACGCGGAGGTATCGGTGTCTGAGATAATATTTCATTATGTTTGCCAATATTAATACAATCTTTGTAATGGGTATGATCTCTTAGGCTGTTTCTACGCAGCGACACTAAATGCAGATAATGTCGTAACATTGACAGACTCCCCGAACGAATGCTGAGATTTGGTAAGATACACTTCGGGTATAAGTGTTATATGGTCTATATTACACTGAACGGTAATTGTGTATGCTGCAGTAGATTCCACTAAATTGCAGAATGAACGTGATTGATGAGTAGATCACAAGCTGAGCGCGTCGTACGTTATACATAGAGACAAAGATATTTGGCATAAGATTATCCAATCACAACCTCGCATCAGATAAGCTCGTTATCTACAAAAGACCGAAGGTGTCCATATCGCAGACTTTTCGATATAGACAAGTGTATAAATATAATAAAACTATGTTCATTGTATTCACCAGTAGTACTAATATAGAATACTAGTCGAGCCGCTTGTATCAGAATCCCCAGCATATGGATTTGTAGATGAAATATTTTTTGAAAATTTTATTATACACTCAAGTTACTGTACTTAATGTACCGAGGTTGAGGACAAAACATATTGTACTATAGGTTACTGTAGGCTTTGTTGTCGGTGTCGAGGCCAAAACATATATAGTATGTGATAACGTTTGGCTGCGTGTCTGTGAATTTATGAAGCGGTGATCACTTAACAGATTTAGGTGAAACGATATTGTATTTGTAACTTATGACACCTAGAAGACTTCATATTATCCGTTATCAATATCATATCATTCAAAGTGTTATCACCGACTAGTAAATGTTTTGTTTTGTTGAGAGAAACTGTAGATATACAGCACTCCGGTTTTTTGTAACTATTGCAATAACTTAATAAGTTTCTAATATATAGAAATAAGAAACCCGATCCCTACTAAATCAACAATTTTATTAAATGCCTGATGAAAATGAATAGCAATTATTTCAGGTGCTTGTGCTACTTGTAAACGTAAGGAGTAAAGTTCTAAAACAAAGCGTGGGTGGTAGCAAATTATTTTATACTAGCGGCCCGCCCCGGCCTAGCACGGGTGTACTTTATCAATAGTTTCCGCAGCGTATGCTATGAAAGAAATTTTATATATATATATACATGAACTGATTTTATTATTATTAATAAGTTTTTTATTACATACTATCAGCTGCTTTCGCTTCGCTTCATAAAACATACGATTGACGTTTAGAAATAACACCCGTATTGTTTTAGGAAAGGGTTTTTCTATCTCTGTGAATTATTAACATATTAATTTATTATAATACATATTTGAAGCCAGGAGATCAAAAGTTTATGTATTACCCTCATAATAAAATGTCCATATCTACTTTTACGTCCTCTCCCGGGGACAGTTATTATCTTGGATTAAGACCCATAATACAAGTTATTGGTATTAATATGCCAAGTATCATCCAAATCTATTCTGTGGTTTCAGTGTGATACGTGGTCAGATAGACAGACAGACAGACAGGTGGTGCGCGGCGGCGGGAGAGTGACGTGTCGATCACGTGATTGGTAAATCAGTTGACGTTTGTGTCCCGCGCTGTGTTCACGTTCCTTTGCCTCCTAAGTACACTGGCGTGCAGTGATACAATGATTGTTGTAATTTGTTTTGTTGACTTTGTTGTTTGTGTTGAATTTGTTGTTATAGTTTTTTGTTGACTTTATTGTTTTTGTTAAATTTGTTGTTATAATTGTTTGTTGACTTTTTGTTAAAACTTCTCGTTGATTGTTTTATACTTAGTAAAAAAAAAAACACCGTGCCACGACAAAATAATGTGGTTTTTAAAAGGCAAGCTAAAAAAATGGTGTACGACGTCTATTGCTTTATGATGAAAGAAGGAAAGAGTGACATGGAGACAGTGAAGAATACTGCAGATGCTACAAAAATGTCTGTCAGCACTGTCAGACGGATTATCAAGGAAGCGAAGAGCTCCGACTTACTCACTGTGTTTCGCACACCGGGAAAAAAAAGATCTGTGAAGAAGAGAAAGATACTGAAATCGATAGTTTCGATGAAACTGTAATAAGAAGTGTTCACAATTACCATGTAACAAATAATGAATTCCCTACAGTTGAAAAGCTAAGTAAGAAACTAAAAGAAGACAGATTTTAATGGCTCAGAACGCAGTTTACGACGAATTTTAAAACAGCTGGGCTTTAGGTGGAAAAAAACCGAAAATAACCGTAGGTTATTAATTGAAAAAAGCAATATTCGATTGCTACGCATTACATATCTGCAAAATATAACCAAGTACAAGCAAGAAGGAAGGCCAATAGTGTATACTGACGAGTCATATGTTGACTCATCACATTCAAGTGGTAAGGCGTGGTCAGATGGATCGACTAAGGGTTTGAAAAAACCAATTTCCAAAGGACAACGTGTTGTCATTGTTCACGCTGGATCCGAAGCCGGATTTGTTCCTAATGACCTTCTTCTATTTAAAGCTGGCACAAAAAGTGGTGATTACCACGATATTATGAATTATCTAAATTACGAAAAATGGCTGCGCACTCAACTGCTGCCAAACCTGCCACCAAATTCTGTTGTAATAGTTGACAACGCGTCATATCACAACAAACAATACGATGCTGCTCCAACTGCAAATTCAAAAAAGCAGTAATGCAACAATGGTTAAAGGATAAAGAAATACAATACAACGAAAAAATGTTAAAACCAGAGCTCTACGATCTGATTAAAAAACATAAGGAACAGTATAAAAAATACAGCATTGACAAAATACTAGCTGAACAATAATTCAGTGCTTCGCCTACCCCCCTACCATCCCGATCTCAATCCCATTGAAATGGCTTGGGCAGCCATTAAAGGCTACGTCGGGAGCAAAAACGTCAACTGGAACATCAGCAAAGCTATATAACTAGTAAAAGAGAAGGTTGCGATGATGGGAGCTAGCGAATGGAAAAAATTATGCCAAAAAGTGAAAGAAATTGAAAGAGAATACATGAAAAGTGATCATGTGGTAGATTTTGTTACCGACCAATTCGTTATTTATGCTGACGATGATAGTGAGTCCGAGGATGATAACTCCATCTCCCCTGAACCTAGACCGAGCACTAGCTCTACTAATGACCTAATGGAACAAATATCTTTTTTAGACGATGATCAAATTATTTAAATATTTTTTCCACAATCATTATTAATAACATTTGAAATTTATCACAAGCTTTGCGGTGAAGGAAAACATCGTGAGGAAACCTGCACCAACCTGCGAAGCAATTCAACGGTGCGTGTGAAGTTCCCGATCCGCACTGGGCCCGCGTGGGAACTATGCCCAAGCCCTCTTGTTTTGAGAGGAGGCCTGTGCCCAGCAGTGGGACATATATAGGCTGGAATGTATTATTAATAAATACATAAATAAATATATTCTTTAATTTTTTTCCTGGTATGGCTTGAATCGCACTTGGCCGGCTTTCATTTCTTGTTATCATATTTTAGAAGGTAGTAAAAATTATATTCAACAACTCACAATAATATCTGATAACTAACAATATACAAAAATTAAAAGTAACTATTTTTAAAAGTTATCTACGTAAAAAGTATTCTACAGTTAAATAAAATAGGCACTTTTTATGCTCGTATGTGTACGATGCGCAAACCTTCCCCCACTCCCTTGTTTAATGTTCAAGAAGTTCGCCGGTATCTGTAGTAGTTATTTTACTTTATAGATAAAGATTACCTTCTGTGATAAACAAAATAATATATCATGTTCTAGTACTCCCACTAGGACTACATCTGGACATGAAACGGTTAGTTCAATTTTATGTTGAGTTCATAACTGAGGTGTTGTTTTAATTCGGTACATAAATAATTATTTCTGTAAGGTAACTTAAAAAATTATTATGACGTTGTGTTCATTATAGACCAATCTCCGTACTTCCTTTTCATTCTAAATTATTCGAGTGTCTTACGATCAACAACTTAGCTGCTGCTCGTCTACAAATGCAATATTAAATACAAATCAATCCACCTTTTTTTCAGGACGTATGGCTACTGGTTCCCTGAACATAACTGACGATGTTCGCTGCGAGATGGACAGCAAAAAACATTGGGTGTTTACACTGCTAGCAATGTCTTTAACACCATGGATTTGTATATCGCACTGGGAGTTTTTCTCACTCTGAATATAACCCACGAGCATCGGCAGCGCGTTTTTGTGCAACTTTTCGTTGGTTCTTGTTGTTTTATAAGTAATAACGGTGTTCTTCAAGGTGGCGAGTTGTCTTCGTTTATTTTTTAAACTTTTATAAGTCTTCATCTTACTTCTCTCTACTATATATATGCAAATGATTTACAAATCATCATTTGTCAATCTACATATAAATCCGTCCGTCGTCATATAATAAATAAATGAAAACTTACGTAATCATTATTCTAGTTCTTTACAATAATTACCAGTATTTGCGTATCAGATAACATGTGAATTAACACGCAAATACTGGTAATTATTATTAATACTGCAGAATTCTAATAATTCTGCAGCTGAAGAGATCTTGGAATCACCGACTACATTGAAACTTTTGAATAAACAAAGAATATCTTAAGAATTTGTTTATACTTCAAAAAACAAAAATAACTCCGAATTGCCTAAAAGCTATTTTTCTTACGATAAACTTTACATATGAACACATTACACTAACACACAGACACAAGACAGAGACACACAGACACACGCAATCACGCAGCGCATCCTATATGTTACAATCTGAGGATAACTAGAGATATAAGCAGTAACTCGGTAAACATTTAGGTTCCCTTTCGTCCCCCTTACGAATAAATAATTATACAGTGAACGTATCAACTGTCAACGTATCCCGCAAAAGTTTATGACTTAGATAATGTAACACTTGTATGTGTTTCATGGGTTAAAAACCCTTACGCTCGGCATTCTAGACTACATACCCATGCAAGCCGATCATTATCGCAATATGAATTCCTGTTGTTCCGCCGCAGTCTCAACAAATGAGGTGTAAGAAGTCGTCCCAACTCACCGGCGCGCCGCGGCTCCAGCTCGAGGCAGACGGCACCGCTCGTTTCTACAGTGCCGGCCATCGTCGTATACTACCGTTCCTTCCCTTGCGAATACAATAAATGGCAGAACGTTGTAAACAGACACGATCGATATCGTGATACGTGTCAACTGAAGATAAGCCGTTGGCGCGATTCGGTTTATCTAAGATAAATTTTTAAACTAGTAAAATACTAGGAATGCACTCGTGGCTGTGGGAACTTGGAAGCGCGACGTGTATTCCCGAGGATGTTCCCGACACAGAACGGCGGAGCGTCGCCGTGGAAACAATTCGCAGCCCAAAATACCAGTCTTAACATTGGTGTTCCAAAACAACACGCCGTTATGACTGTCCATCCGAGTCCACCTTAAACGGCTTAAGGTAGAAGCTTCCAATTTTTACAGAGAGCGGAATAAAATGTCCATCCCGTGTCGTATGGTATTGTTAATGAGAATTGAATTGAAAGCTAGGTTCATCACATTCACTAGTACGATCCGATTAATTTATTAGACAAAGACAATGTAATATTCGTGAGTCACAAAACCTTACAAGTAGCTTCGATACTCCGAAGCCGCGGTTTGGAGATAACAATAAATTTATTATTACCTACAATTGGTAACTCCTCAGTGTATCTCGGTCGCAATTCTGTGATATGATCAATATGGATATTAGGAACACTAAACTATATGTAGGGCAAGTTAAAATTTGGAATATCAGTACAAGCGATCGATTTAATCTTTCTTAACTTTTCCTGTTTTTATTACTTCTACGTAGTGCAACTTCAGGTAATATGTCACGTGCGACATGTAACCTATGTATGGATGTGCTTTACGATATGATTATCACAAAAATATGCGTGCAATTCTTGAATTATTAAAACAGTCCAAAACTACGCGGTATTCCAAAATCGTGCTGTACGTCGAATTCCGGGTGTCCAGATTGTCTGGACGAACCACTTTTATTATATGTATGTGAAATTATACAGTTGTATAAAAATCCCTATTATACAGACGGACGCAATACTCGTTGTTTGTTATCCCGAAAACCTTGCAAATATCAATATAATACTCTGACTTCCCTCGAAAAATACATAATTAAGAACGCTTATTGATGTCGCAACAATACCTACATGACAAAAAATCTATTTCTAGTCTCCGGCCGAATGGCACCACGATTACTTATTTTTATAGAGATATAACTGATGGAGTTTTGAAATGTTGAATGAGGTGACCCTTTATCTTGTTACAACGTTAGACCAATTAATGTTTCTTTCTTTCTTTCAATATGATATATATAATATAATATTAACTCCTATGGTGACACTAACAAATGAAAAGGTAGGTAATAATTCATATCCACAACAAAGTTTTAAAACGTTAAATTATGTGATCGCTCTTAGTTTGCTACTATTTCACGTAAAATGTGAATTACTCCAACTGCTGCATGATAATAGTAATATATTATATTGAACGCTTTTGTAGAATACGGTCCAATGTCATCATGAACTTACGGCGGAGTAATCCCTAAAGCGACAGCTAACACTAATTGTGTTAGCTTCGTAAAGTTGACTTCGTTCAAATGAGTTCTTTCTTAAATTCCTTAAAGACAGTGAATGCGGTGACCAGTCGCTTATACAACATTTAATTTTATCGAGGTCCACGTGGCACGGCAGCACCGCGGCACTAGCTCTGCGGCCAGTCTCACGGATATACACTAACGAGAAGTAACTAACTAACTCGTCGTCTCATAGTTCTTTGCACTTATTCCGCCTTAAATCCGCCTCTCGTAACAAATTGTTGGCACCACAATGGATGAATAAATAAATAAATAAATAAATGTTTAATTCGCCAATACTCGTAAAGCTGGAGAACTTTTGTACCACGTTAAATGCGTCGCGTGTACCGCAACCTATATCTCCAGGCCACACGTTGCAGAGCTACGTTGATGCGTTTACATTGCCGATGGACTCCGAGTCGGTCTCAAACGTCGTATTGACCGGGTCTATGGTAAATTGGAAAGTTCCACGTGAACACGGTGGTTCCGCTGAATTGCGAAAGTCCAGAGAGAAGCTTAAGTCAGTACTTCGCCGAGTATCATCGTTAATTTGATCTTGAAGTCGGAGTAGTATACTTCATCAACGTGACACACGCATACTGATTCTTTAACGAGCGTACGGATGTTTTTTGTCAGCGGCGCCCATTGCACGTCACTAACACCAGAGACGTTACTTGCTCTACAACATTTTATCGAAACATATAAAAACCCCTACCACTGCATTGAATTTCACTGTACAGAACCTCTAACAGGCAAGGACCGTTCTCCACATTCTCGTCCCTTGTTGGGAGTCAATGAGTGATGGAGCCACTTGCGTCCCGTGTCCGGAGAAGTTTACCTATCACAAGAAACAAGACATCGAGGCCTGAAAACTATCTGGAAACTTCAGTTTGGGCAGTTCAAGATTTTCAGTTCCGCAGGGAGCTATGGAACAGTGGTACGGTTGGTGTGTCCTTTAAGGACTAGTTTTTTTTTTTACATAAAATAAGTCAATACTTAGCAACCTGATGGTAAGTGGTGATGAAGTGTAAAATGTTTAACGCACTAACTTATAAGAACCTATTCGCTCTCACTTGAAGACTGCCACATCGTAAGTAGCCGGGGAACACCGACGCGGGCAAGCTATTCCAGTCCTTTGCAGTGCGCACAATGAATGACGACGCAAACCGCGTCGTCCGTCGTCGCGTGCAGACGGTACGTTCACTACATACGGCCATCCGTACACCTATATACAGGTATCCATATACCTGCCGTACGTCGAGTTGTTCGATGAAGGAACGGCGATGGGGGAATTACTTCGAACAATTCCTGCACACATTCTCCAAATTGTACCCTACAGAAGACCGAGAATATAAGGGCTAGTCACCGACATAGCTCTGAAAGTTAGTAATCCGTCTTTAAAGCGAGTTGGTCAAATTTGTTATAAGATCGATAAGGGTTCAAGTAAACGGTTTTTACAGCAAAAGCTCCTGCGATGCGGTGTGACGATCGGCGCAGCCCGACCGGAATTAACTAAATAAGGCATGCGCTAGATCCATCTCACTGTCTCCACCGAGTAGACGTACAATCGAGTGCTTATACTGTAACATTGTATTTCATTTAAGATAAATGTTCCATTTCTTTCATAACACTTGAGACACGGTATGCCAAGATGCAGCCGCTATATAATACTCCCTTGTCCTTATGATATTCACGTTAATGGACACGGGGAACTATCACTTCCACGCTCTCCACTACCGCAGCCATGGCCGCCGACACACGTCCGATCCGTACCACATTCGTCACCGATTACGCAGTTGACATCTACCTTTACCACAGGTGAATGTGTGCCAACGTACATACATTAAGTGTCTTAACTCTATCGTAGATACATACACTTATAATGAAATGAAATGAAATAATATTTTATTCGAAGTTGGTTTTTACAAACACTTTTCGAACGTCAAATTACGCCATCGTTTCAACAAATCCCTACTGTGAGTGGTCTCGGAAGAAGAAGCGGCAAGAAACTCCCGAGGAGTTTTTTTTCCTACTCACAGTTACAGAACGCACTTAAACTGGCTTAATATTAAACTCATGTCCAAGCAGTCTTATCCTGAAAGTAATCAACAAGTTTGTAATAACCTTTCCGCATAAGAACGAATTTGACGTGAGTTTTAAATTTACAATATGGCGTTTCTGTCAATTTTAATGGAATTTTATTATATATATTTACACATTTACCCATGAAAGAGCCACTAGTTTTGCTTAGTCTGAAATTTGGAACAATCAGTTTAGACTTACTCCTAGTATTAATACTGTGAACATTACTCTTCCTAAGAAAACTATCAGATTATTTTTAACGTACATAATATTATCTAAAATATATTGTGATGCTACAGTTAATATATCAATTTCTTTAAAGAGATCTCTGAGGGAATCCCTAGGCCTGAGGTTATAAATCTATTTTCTGTAATATAAAAGTCGACTTAATATCTGCAGCTGAGCCCCACAACAACAGACCATAAGACATCACACTGTGAAAGTAGCTAAAATAAACTATTCTTGTTGTTTCTACGTCCGTTAAGAGCCTCACTTTCTTAACAGCGAAGGCAGCAGAGCTAAGTTTCCCTGACAAGATTTCAATACGAGGACTCCATTGTAGTCGTGAGTCTATTGTGATTCCAAGAAATGTGGTAGAATTCACTAGTTCAAGCACTTCCTTATTTAAAACAATATGAGATGGCACTTGTCTAACATTTGGTAAAGTGAATTTAGAATTTAGTAAAGTGAATATGCCCGTGACATGAGACAAGTAGTTCCGTTTTACTTCTATACGTTGACGGCAGATAATAACTATTCCTCAACCCACAACAGATATCTTTGCTCTCGAGCAATATTTATGTTACATATTTATTGAAAAAAAAAACTATCGATTAATTGGACCCAGTTATGGCAAAATATACCAATCCACAAATTGTCAAAAAATGAGTTAGTGACACCAAAATGATCAAAATGTTATACATTACTATTCAGGAAAAACAGATCAACTATTATTCACGTCTGGCATCATACAATGCATGTATGAACCAAGCCACACATTAGAAACATGTATAAAATAATTCTGCTATAATAATCCACATTGGTTTAGTGTAATCCTAGTAACTTATATCAGATCCAGATGATGTTGGTTCAATACTAATGTCCATGGGAAACGGTGACCACTTACCATCAGATGCCTCGTTTGCTCGTGTGTCTGCTACTTATAATAAAGAAAAAAGTTCTGAGTAGTTGGAACAGAACGATCTTTTTAAAACTTAATAAAAATCAAACTAAATAGTGCATTTTGGCACATCTAATTTAGGTTCAATTACTTGATAAATCAATTTTGCCATAATATACTAAGCACATTTATTTTAAATTATTCGAAAAATCTTAAATAATACACAACCAACTGAAACATGTATCAAAAAATGTGTTGTTTTCAAAAACCATTACGTACATTCCCTAACCAGTAATGTCATATTGACAATTATCACTCGCATGGTACGCCAAATATGAAGCATACACAATCTAACTCTATATGTAAACGACCGACCTGCGTCCCGGTCGGCATGCGACTGCGGGTTCCGTATGATCCGGATGCGGCGCTCGGGGTGCAGCGGCTCGCCCGCCGCGCCGCCCGCGTCGTGCGGCCGCCAGCGCGCCGCGTCCGCCTCGCGCGCGCTCCGCGGGAAGTACAGCGGCGCCAGCGCCGACACCACGCCCAGCTCCGTGCCGCTCGCGCTGCACACCACCACCAACGACGGTGACGCGTTCTGCTCAAGGTAGCGGCGAATTGTGCCTGCAGCACACATACACTTACATACATTGTTGATGTTTTGGGTTTTTTTAACTTATATAGTTTAATTATTAATATGGTAAACCATAGGGCTTCGCGTAAGGATTATATTATCTGCATTGAGTCATTAACATTATTACTGGTGTTATTATCTTTTCTTGAAGCCTGTCTGACCAGCTAGCTAACCACATTCGGTAGGGGGCTTGAGAGTAATTACTTTCTTTTTTTCTTCTTTCTCAGCCGACAACGCCTGAGCTGTTACACATGTTCATGGGCGACGGTAACCACTTATCGTCAGCTGGCTCTTCTGCTCGTTTGTCGATGTTTGACATAAAAAAAGTTTTTAAATAATAATTTTGGAGTATAAATATGACGTCTATTGCTTCACGTGTGACTACTCAATCCGTCGTTTATTATTCTCTAAGTTGGCTTTTATTTGCTGACTTGTGGACATATACGGAGAACTCTCAGTAGGACCGACTGTCGCCACGTCGGCGATAAATATAAAATTACATTAGAAAGTGTACTCACGCAAGGCGACGTGCGCAGCGACATCTGGCGGGAAGTTCCGTCGCGGCGTGTTGATGACGCACAGCGCCAAAGAGCGCGCACCTAACTCGCCGGCCTTGTACAGCACGTTCCTGTAATCAAACGGTCATCGTTACAACCCATGAATTGTCCCTCCGCTGGGTTAGTCTCCCCTCACAACGAGAGCGGCTGAGGCCATAGCCCGCCACGTTAGCCAAGTGCTAATAGGCAGACTTCGAACACCTTTGAGAGCATTTCGGAGAACTTTCTTTCCTTTACAAATGTTTACAAAGTTTTCCTTCACCCAAGTCAGTGATAATTCATTTGAAATGTTAGAGATGCGTGCAGATTCATAGGTACATGTGAAACGAAGTTGTAAGTTGCAGATTACCACCACTGTTATTAAATAAACAATACCCCGTACGTGAAAGGGGACTGGACTCGTTGACGGAGGTGTATTAATTTAATTATACTGCGGCAAGTTGAGAAACTGTGATGCTTATCAAAGGACATCGGGGTGTTGCGGCGATGGCAAGTGTTTAAATATGAGATGTATAGTTACATAGGTCTTCTGGGCTAAAATATGACCTACCTTGAACAGGATTGCGCTGACAAATGTTACCATTAAAGCATTTATTGTTAGCATTTACACCAAACCTCCTATGCGTAAGTACGCTCTAGCCTCGCTCCGAAATGAACAGCCTAAGCGCTGAAAAAATATCTTTACTTATTAAAATAACTTATTGTTTAAGTGCGATAATTTACTAAACTTTAAAAATAATTCTATGAAGTAATAAAAAAATGTCAATGGAAAAGTTAAACATTTACTTAGAACCTACTTTATATTTATTTTGTATTCAAGCCTTTTACTTCTCTTTACGTCTTAATGTAACTGAGTTAGGTATAATCCGTTTTTATAATAAACTATCCACTTTTGTATCTAATGAATATCCTAAATTGATCAAGAATCCATAAATCCAGTTTCTAGACATAGCCAAGCTTTTATTTTCTTAGTTTCTCTAATTTTCTTAATATACTTAAGAAACATACCCAAATATCAAGTATACACTAACGTAAAAATATGTGTAGAATACAAAATCAATTAAGTTGTCTCCTGTACTGACACGTCTGTTCCGTCTCTCTCTCTCTCAAGACTGGGATAGTGCCCAAATCCTGGAAGCTTGCCAACGTGCAACCCGTTCCCAAAACGGCAGCAGCGCCGACCCTAGTAATTATCGACCGATTTCAATTACCTTAAGTACGGATTTCGCTGAAACCGGTTGACCGGGGACCTTCTAGCGTATGCGTATATAAGGCGTGGCCCTCGAGAAAAACGGGGAGGCGCTTGCCATCCCCCTCGATATCTCGAAGGGCTTCGACAATGTCTGGCATGCTAGTCTATTAAGCAAGTTTCCAGTGTATGGTATTTCCTCCGGCCTTATCGTTTCGATAAACGACTTCTCTCCGTGTTGTTGTCGATGGGTGTTCAATTGATGGCTGCCAACGCCGGAGTACCTCAGTGGTCTGTTCTGTCCGCTACTCTATTCCTGCTGCATATTAATGATCTGCTCAAGCCCAGTATCTATGGGCATGCAGATGACAGGACAGTAGTGGAGAAATACCTCCCGAATGCTCGGGCCAGTAGGGACGAAGTACAGTCCGAATGAGAGGCCATTGTGGAACGAATGAATCTCTCACTTCGGACAGTGTCCGAATGGGGTGATGCCAATCTTGTGAGATTTAACGACACACAAACACAGACGTGTCTGTTCAGCGCCAAAAGGAGCTCGTTGATCTTGGCTCCTACATTTCAGAATGTATCCCTAGAATGCGTTGATCGGCTTGTTGTTGGAAGTCAAAGTTTTTTCGAACCTCAACTTTGGTCGGTTCATCGAGTCCAAGGCCAAAGCGACTGCAAGGAAATTAGGGTTCTTAAGAAGGTGTGGCTGTACTTCACACAGAATCAGCTTTTAACCCTATATAAAGCTCAGGTCCGACCATGTGTGCAGTACTGTTGTCACATTTGGGCTGGTGCTGCCAAATGTCATCTATCTGCGTTGGACTCGATGGAGAGGCGTGCAAAGAGGCTCATTGGTGACCCAGATATGGTTGAAACCAATCTGCAAAGCTTCGAGCACAGGATCAGGGTTGCCAGGCTTTCGGTCTTCTTTAAGGTACATTTTAGAGAGTGTGCACAGGAATTTTCGAAATAATGCCCCCATCGCCGCTCCTCCATCGAACAACTCGACGTACGGCAGGTATCCATAGTGAACGTACCACCTGCATGGAAGACGCGGTTTGCGTCGAAATTAATTGTGCGAACTGCAAAGAACTTAAATAACTTGCCCGCGTCGGTGTCCCCGTCTTCTCACAATGTGGGAATCTTTAAGGGGAGTGTGAATAGGCTTTTAAAGTTAGTGCGTTCAACATCCTAGACTTCATCACCACTTTCTATCCGGTGGCATTTATGTCAAGCATTATCTTATTTTATGTAAAAAAAAATACTAATATCTACTTTAATCTTTTAAGAGTCAGCAGCCTAAAAACCCTTGCAACTGTTGGGTTAATTAATAACGCCAGCACCTACATATATATACGACATTATTATGATAAGTTTGATTCAGTTGTGAAGATAGATCAGTTACCTATTCACACCAGCATTTTGCATCGCAGGAACCACGGTCCGGAAACCATAGTGTTCTAGTCCGTTGCCAACTTAGGATGCCAGTTTATTTTTTAACTGGTTAACTGAAGAAACTTAAAAACAAATAATTTACATATAGAACATTACTTGTAACAGTTGTGGAGCGAACTCTCGGCGGCGGTGTGGTACTTGGGTAGATACTTGGGGCTGACCGTGTGGATGATGTGGCGGCTCCTCAGGCCGTAGCCCGGTGTCACTACTACTTCGCCCGTCCGGCACTCTGCAACCAGGTCAAATACAAACGGTCCATTTAGACATCGCACGCTGTATTTCTCCATGACGTGACGTACAGAGCGTGGTTGGGCGTACTCGCGTGTCACTCTCTAAGTAAAATACAAAAAAGGCGTTTTAGTCGAACTTAATATATAGCTTGTGGTCTCGTAACCGGTGGATAGTGTTCGGTGCTGGTGTAATGTAGACTTGGCTAGGGACCATTAAGCTTATTTCTAATTTGTAAACTGGATGTTTATACAATTAACTTATTTATTATTATGAGTAGCGGAATATTTTCAAGTCGTGATGATGAAAGATTTGAACATGTTATAATGTTTTCAAAAAGGTAACATAACTTTCTCAAAAGAAACACTTTTCGCACTAATAGCATAAATAAATGACATACTCATTTTCGAGCATAACAACAGTTCTGTTGCAATCATACTTCCGACTTCAGGCAGTTGTCTGACTGATAATCGAACTCAACATTCTGCCAGTGCTCCTTCTACTATGGTATGCTTTCGCCCTGTGGACTCTGCTGCCCTGAACAAAAGACAGCTTGTTCACTATGGTTCCATCGATCTAAACGCATTACAACAGACGTAGGCAAATTCTATCATGTATAAATCTTACGGAAAGAAGTGTCCCCAACAATTGCTACATGAGTGACAGTAACATAGTGTTAAGTATGGACAGTACCGTGTGCTCTCGTGATTATCTCCTCCTTCAGGTCCGGCCCGGCGGCCGCCATGATGCGCTCGCTGACGGCGTTACATTCCGACAGCGTCTCATCCGTCGTGTTCGTCACCGCGTCCACCTCCAGCGCCGTTATGTCGCCTTGCCTGAAATGAACCGTCTTTTAATGTAATTATGAAACAGGCTAACCGATTAGCACGAAGGTGAAACCAGCAAGCAACAGAAACACTTGATACAGTGAAACGAAACCAATTAAAATGTATACTTTTCTTTGGACAGTACTATCATCATCTTAGTTGAACGACACGAAAATATCCACCACAATGGATCATCTAATTAAGTTGCATATCCTACAGATGAGTTCGTATGAACGTGAATTTATTTCACATTTACTAAGGGCCTCCCGTAAAAATAAAAAAATATCCTAAAAATTTCAATAAAAAACATCAACTCAAACGTGATTGTAGTGGTTACTATATATCAGTCAAAAAACTTGTAATCAAGTTCAGTACTTGAAGATGTCGAGTGTCGCGCGTACAAGAACGTAAAACGAAGCAGACGTAAAGTTGACTGGTTTATCTGTCATAATGTCAGCAAATTGTGTGGAAATCGTCAATAGATATGCCCGTCTGTCTCGCCGTGACCACGATTTATGTAATTAGGTGAAAATATCGATATAGAAAATAAACACCTGTTATAATGAACATTTTTAATCTTATGATGACGTAAATTTAATTATAAATATCCTATGTGATAATAAATATCAATTACTTTCAACTAACTTGAAAATAATCGCACAGCGTACAGGACTCAAAGACTACAGGAGACTACGTCTCCCGCGTCAAATGGAAACCACTATCAAGCCACTTGTAGGTTATATAAACCATCTCAATCAATAAATAAAGGTAATTGTCCACTGCGCATTTCAAGAGTGGATTTACCGACTTCACACACCTTTCGAGATCGTTATGAGAAATGGTTCAGATCAAGTGATCATTAAATTATTATTTCATAGACCATAGAACCACCGACCATATAGCGAACCGCTGATTGATGGAGTCGTCGTATGGGAACACTGGGGCGGCGTGCGCGGGCGGCGCGCGC
>PDGT01000007.1:7937262-8013495 GCA_003671415.1 Megathymus violae
CGCACGCCGCCCACCGCGCCACCGCTCCACCGCCACCGCCACCGCCCGCGCCAGGCCCCGGACCCCGCATCACGCTGCCTTCTGAAAACACACATTCACACGTTACACACAAAAAAATTAAGGATACTTGGAACGAACAGTGCTCCGCTCCAGTGGTCCATTCTTAGATCAATGAACGACGCAATAGTGACAATTTTTCCGTTGAAGCCTTTACAGATTTGTTTCGTCTAACGTTTGGACTAAGAAGACTTATTTCATTAATTAAAATTAACTGAATTTAAACAATATCAAATAGAAGTAAATAATTATACATCAATTATGCAAACAAACTGCAAATTTTTTATTGGGGCACTTGGATAAGTACTATAAACCATTTCGGTATACTGATATGAGTTATTTGCAATATCTCCATACATTTTAAAGAAACATATGCTAAGCCAGCAAGACATGTTGAACAGGGTTTCTTCTTGTCAGAGTAATCAACAATAGATATGGCTCTTATCATCTAATGTATAAATCTTAAGATGAAAAAGGATCAGATGCAGCACTGGTTATCCTGAAATAAATGTTTGAACTAAACTCAATACTATCTGCAAACATCGTAATGTAAAGAAATTCCTTGTGTTGCAAATGATTATCGTAGCGAATATTTATACATATAATGTGTTAAAGATATGACGGCTAAGAAGTATGATAACTATGGATTTCAAAAGTTATTTGTTAAAATATTTTTATGTAAATGAGAACAAATTTTATTTATAAGTATGTTATTTCGAGTATATACATTTTTAAGACAGTAGTTGGTGTTAAATTAATTCTACCCTCCGTATAGACGGTAACCAGTCATTTTGTTCGCTCGCGAACGAAGCCGGAAGTTACGCACGACAATTTAACGGTTAATTACTGGAATCGATACACATTGACAACGTATATGAAGAGTTTTTGTTGCGAGATATATAATGGGCCACAGGTGTCTATGAAGGAAACGGGTCGACGTTACGATTACATCGGTTTCGTACAGTGTGTGTAGGAACTAAGAGGATGTCTTAAAAATTTTGTTTACTCAAAATCTTACAGGCTTATCTCGTGTGTTTTATCTGAACATTTTAAAAATAAGAAAATAATCACATCTTTATTAATTTAACTGTTTTTTGCGGAACGAAATTCGTTAACATAATAAATGAATTACCACGAACTAAACCGCAACAATTTCAATGAACCAAACAGTAACATAAAGTAAATCATTACCAGTAAACGGTCAAGTGTAATCCAATTATCTAATAAAATAAATGTATTTTCACAAACGTACGTACATAATGAAAAATGTATACAAGTATTTCCTATACTTCCAGATCATCAATCTTCTAACAGACGAGCGGTCGAAAACAATGGTACCACAAATAAAAAGCACCAGAAATTAAAAACAAATGTTTGAATTTCTGCGTATACCGACCGACCACCGGCCGGTCGCTGATTGATTCCTGTTTGACGGTTGGCTGCCGGCGCGGCGATCCACTCCACTCTTGTAACACCGAGATTAAAATGTACTAACTGAAAGCGATCTGGTTAATCACACCTTTCCGTCTGTCTCTATTCACTCTTGCATTAATAGGAAGAGAGTTCAAGAGTAGCGCTTTTTATGAAAACACTCATTGACATACATTTTTGATAATTATATTTAATTCTATACCACATTTTTTTTATTGTATATTTGATTGGAAGATTAAATTGTATCGCGTCGTTCATTTAAAAACATTTTATTTAATTCAACTAATTCGATGTTACAGAGAATACATTTGTTGTATTTCATTTAATAATATTTGTTTTACATTACATACGAGGACATGGCATTAGCAGTTTCGCCAGCAGTCTTTATAAAGTCTCCTAACAAATTGATGTGTTTAAGCAGTTAATAATAATTAAAACATTTGAATACTACTTACTTGAGTAGAAAATTAGTCGACAGAAAGACAATGATTTATAGTAAATTTACTTCCTTGATTTTCAATTGTAATAAAATAAAAATATTCTTGCGTATAGTATATAGGTAATCGACAAATTAATTACGTTTATTACCGTCCCGGAATAGTCAATACCGCAGATAATGAGAACTAACGATAATATTACTATACGAATAGTTAAAGTACGGACCGTTTCTCAACATAACTTTATTCACTGTAGTAAATGTTGCAGTTATGCCTTGTTCAACGTGACTCAGGTAATACCAAATACACGATACTGTCATAAAGAAGAGTTTATGCCGGCGGATGACATACCAGTCGTGCCAAACGAAAATGTATAATTAGACTGCGATTAACATCAAATAGCTATTCGGTCATATAAATGCTAAGATTCAAACTGTTTCTAGTTCATTAACTTCGGATATTTACAGATAATGTTAAATTATGCGTCTATAAATTTATCAAGTTAATAATCTGGTACAGTTGTCAATGTTTTATTTAATGATTAATACTCATATTAATGTAAGAAATCATTTAGATAAAATTAAACAAAATGTTACAACAATGATCACGAAAAGATACTTGGTGCTACCAAGCAACGGTGGCGGCATTTAAAGATGCGATAAAAAAATATATATTTGTTTCTCTTCAAGATGTATAACACATCAGGCTTACCTTTAAATAATTATTTTATTACAATCGGCAAAATGTTTTGGTATACATCTGGATATGAATGCGGGCAAAACACGGTTCGTGTTCCATTAAAACGAAGAGATTACAAGACTAAAACAAATATAGGGTACAGACAATAGAATATAGCAGGGATGTTCTGGAGCTCTGTAACCGTAACTATCAGATATCCTAAATAAAAATATACCGAAACCCTAACCAAATGCGATAAAAGAATTTCGGATAGGGGCAAAAAATAAATAAAACAGGTTATGACAGGTTTTCATCGGCCGAATCCCTCTATCTTTAGACAGTTTATTTAATTTTCAAGGCTAGTGTTTTTTCTGCGATTATAATAAATACCACACAATTCCTAGAAATAAAGTCAAACCCTAAATACATTATATATTTTTCCCAGTCGTTAATCGCGTAACATCCGTAACCAAAATTATCCGAAAAAAATCGGATAATTCGAAATAATATCCGTAACCGTAACCAGTAAAATATTATTCATATATCCGTGTCCATATCCAGATCTGGAATTTCATATCCATAACATCCTCAGAGTATAGTTAAAAACGATTTGATGGCACAGTCTATTTATTCCACACTTATAACCACTTGCTTCTCTGCAGAAAACCTAATTTTAGGTTCACAAATAGAAGCCGCATCCGTGATATATGCACACGCAGGTGATCACACCAACGACCAAAATTCCAAAAACATATTATATGGACACTTTAAAGTTATATTGCTCGTACAGATTAGGCCCCCTCAAAGTTTTATTTTTAGTACAGTATAGACGAGCCACAGCGAAACAGCTCATAACAACCTTGTCTCAAACTAAATTATATATGACGCCGCACATCAATAAAGACAAACTTTCATAGCTGAACATACATCATTCACGGCGTAATACTACGTCACAGACTTCGGAGAACAGAATGAAGATTACACCTGCTGTATTACGGAACTCAATCTACAAGCAAAATTGATCCTTACACTCTGATAATCTCTAAGTTGATTTCAGCGGACGCGGGAAGCGCCACTACCTGCACAAGTGAAATGGGAATATAATTCAGTTTCGCGTGACCCCATAACTGGGACACGAAGCGATGACGCGCGATGCATTCTCCCTTTCATTAAAAAACGCAAGCGGGATGGAAAAATCACTACGGTGGCATTTCATTTTCAGTAATTGTTCTTTTAATTATACATAGCACTTGGTTTAATTTATTTTTATACAGTATACATTTAATCAGATAACTTAAGTACTAAAAGATGGTACACATGATCTAGAGTGCTTGTTGACTCCGATAAAAGTATGCAACGGCCAAATGCGTGACAGATAGCGGCCTGGTTAGTATTTTAAATAAACACTTTTTTGAGACACATGTATGAGTTAGAAATCAACTATAGAAATATTAACGCGGTTTCGCTCGCGCTTCGTTTCAGACATGCATTTTATAAATTTTGCCTTTGTTACCTTTTATTATTTTAGTTACTATTTCTATAGTTCTATGGATTCGAATCATGTTTATAAACAACAAAAACTGCAAGAAAAGCAATTGAAGGATGGAAAATTAAAAATAAAAATTATACAAACAAATTGAGAAACTCATTTAGAACTGATTATAGCTGAAATTGTAAGGAGACTACAATACCTAGATTTATTCACAACATATGATTTGTATATTGTATCCTATAACTACAACAAGTACCTGTATGAAAATAAGAAACTCATAATAAAGATAATAGGATTTTTTTGTTAAAAAGAGTTGTCGATTTTTGACAAACAAGTTGTTTTGAACGATCTCTTATGATGTTCTGAGCGGACAAACATGCCGTAAAAGCAAATTACCTTCATCCGCTAGTTTACCGTCGAGACACCTATGTTATCTTTCTAAAGGCAGTTGATAATATTTTTTAAAATCGACACTGGATCAAATGAAATCATTATGTATTAAAGGTTTTTTTATAACAATATAAGGTGTATTTTATAACAATATCTCTCTCTTGTCTCATAAACTTTTATACTATTCGAAAAAATAAATGAATTAAAATCGAACCTATTCATTGCACATATAAACAAGCAGGCAAGTAAATTCTTCTCCAAATCTTCCAAGTAAGTCGGTCCTATTGCTGTTTATCGATTCATAATTCTTAGTCATAAAAATAAATAAATTATGTTCGTTGCGTGTTGCTATTCTATAACCGATGTCCATAATTCCTAAGGTTACATGAATACAAATTGGAAGGGAATTTGCTTGTAGGGCGAATATTTATATAAGCTGTGGCGAAACGAAGGCCACTATTTTACATCATCAAGAAAATGTATGGTTTGTGGAAAATAATATTATATATCTCATGGTTTCTTGTTTCTACTGTGTACGTAGATGGTAAGTAATTATGAAAATGTATTTTGATTCAAGAGGGTTTTGTTTTATCTCCAATAACTTTTTTTATACTTAAATAAAAATAATTATTATAACATATCATTTTCGTCACAGATATATACTTCACATATTATATAACGTCGGAAATTATGAAGAGATTGAGAACCTGCGCAGGGAACGGACCTGATACACAAGACAAAGCAAAAACAGTCGCGAGTGCATCTATGATCAACTATCATCCATACCTATGATCGTCATTCCGTAGCAGAGGGCACAAAATTCACAAGTCTATTATTCGGCTTCCAAACGCACGTCCGTACCAGTCAGGGCACGGCAAACATGTGACCTCGAGCGGGCGCCTACACCCCGAGGTGACGCGGCGGGATGGGGGTGGAGTGCGTGACGTCACACGGTCGACGACCCTCGGAAGTAGGTCACGGGATCACTTTGGTCGATCTGGTTGGTCCGATTGTAAGCCTTTGTACTTGCCCGTTTGTTACGTAACGTTTTAGACAATGGACACTGTTACGCACTTTATTCATGGAACTCCATGGCTTCACTGTGTGAAGTGCGATTTTTAAAATGTGCACATTTTTGCAACTTTACAGTAACAGTACTTATTTATATTTTAATATTTTTTTAATATTTATTTCTTTCTGATTCATGATCATGCCAGTCGGTAATTGTTGTACTAGAAAGAACAATTTTTTAATTTTGTGATTTGTTTTGCGCCTGATTTTATATATCCCTTGGAATTATCAAACGGATATTGAACACATCAATATCTAGTAAATAATAATATCCGATAGCCAATGAGACTGCAAAAATAATAATATCCGATAGCCAATGACACTGCAAAATTTTCAATTCATTTTGTAATTGTCGAAAGATATTTTTTTAAATTCCAAGGCACATTCATTTTGATAATTAAGATACTGACTGAAATAAGGTCTGAATAACAATCTTTTAAATGGTAAAATCATGAATTAGGGTCATAGCACACATATCAACTCGGAAAAGGATCATCAGCGTAATAACTCGAGTCGTCCAGTGTTCTTTGCATGACACTCCCTACTTCAACGCATACTAATCGGAACCGTATCATAATCGCCTATTCTCGGGACAAGCTCACAAACCGCGGCGCGGCTCGAGTTGATCCGGTGACTATCCATTTCCGAGTTGATATGTGTCCTATGACCCTTAAGCTTTCCAACCGTTGGTTCCGGGAACGAAACAGTTGGTACATTTGACGCGACATTAAATCTCACTAAAGTGGAATATCTTATCTTTTCCGGTTTATTCGCCATAGTGTACACGATCTATTCTTAATTCGATTCATTGAAATCTCCATGGTTGAAGCGTGATTTATTAAATGGCATGTTTTTAATATACTGATTTACTCAATTGTATACAAACGAAGAGTGTGAAGTGTGAGTTAGAGTTCAGCACCTGTTACCGTCATCGTTTGTGCCCCTCCGTAAGAGTCCGGCTGTACTAATTGGTCTTTCAGATTCACATAGATCACTGCTTACTCCTAAGTATCAGTACTTAGTTCTTATTTACGTGTTCTTTAAAAAGAGGGTGATTCAGAAACACTAAATATTAAATTAGTATGTATCACCGTCATAAGCAACGGCTTAACATTTAAACAGTTTAGTTGTAATTTATGTTAACTTGACGTGATTTGACTCATTCCAAAATGCTTGCTAAATGAATTATGTATATAGATATGGCATTTTGTAACAAAGTCGAGTGTGGATTGCTTGTGAGCTGTGGCTAAATCAAATAAAAATGAGCAATATTAAATTTGCCCACGGACAACATTTGCAAGGAAATCGCGCGATGTACCTACGTCACGTTGTACCGATTAACAAGGTAGGTTTAACAATAAGCTCAAACATAAGATTATCGTGCCGACCATAATGTCGTGCGGCGTGACCTCATTTCTGTATTAGCAAACGTAGAGATTACAGACAAACAAACGAACAATAAACTAGAGGATTTAAACATGAGACAATAGACAGCTTTTGTTACGACGCGGCTATTGTCTCTTAATACTGCAAATAATTTATTTATTTATTTATTTATTTATTTTATTTATTGCACCAACAAGATATACACTAAACATTCATAAAATATTATCTAAATTTAAGGCCAAGTGTTACCTCAATTATAGGTACAAACATCATGCTTATTAAGTAAAAGTGCATCAAATTAAATTAAATTATTTAAATTACAGTTATTAAAATTACATTACAAAACATTATAATCATATCATATCATATCATTATAATCGTTTATTATAAACTCTACCGCTATATTATACGAAAGAGCAACTTTATTTAACTATTGCGAAGAGCAAGAACTTGTAATTTGTTCTCGCAACGCTCCAGGAAAAAATCATTTGATTTACATAGATATACTCAAAAATTATGAATTCAAAAAGGTAGTTTGTTACTTTGATATTTGATAAAGACAGTTTGAATCGGATTTGAAGGACAAAATACTACTTCAGCATATCCTCAAGAGTTATCGTTCAGGTATTTCCATATCTCCTATTATGCGGGTAACGGATAAATTTTCAAGATACAATTATCCTGGATGTTGACGAACAATGTATGTATGTATGTTAATCCATAAGTACAATTTTTTATGCGTCTATGTTTTGCAGTTATATTATTTTGTGCATTTAGTATTTATAGTGTTCATACTATTTTTTATATGTACTATTACCGCTATCTCGCATTTCAATACAATGAAGAATAAATAAATAAATGAATACGTTAACGTAATCGGTGGTATCCGAATGATAATCTATAGATAAGCAAAAAATAAAAATAAAATAGCTTCTACGTATATTAATCCCAATTCTACCTAAATCGAATAATAATAACAATCGAATAATCCAAAGTATAGACAATCTTATATACATCGCTTTGAATATAAATTTAAAGATGATAGTTTAATACATCAAAGTGACCGGTTTAAGGAAACAACGCAAATGACAATTACTGCTAACCATAAAACTTGTAAAACATGTTTACCAATGAGATGAAGATGTAGGAGACAACCGGTGGGTGTTGGTCGTAAGTTCATTGCATACCTATTTACAATTAGCGGACCGCCCTCGTCTCGCTTCAGGACAACTACGGCTTATGCTCAGTACTGTACACCTGAATGTTCTATCAATTAGAAATATATTAATTTATAACATTGTTATTCATGGACGGATCGCGATGAAACGAACATTAAATATTAAGTGATACTTATTGCTGCAACACATCCGAAATCCGTTAAGCCGTTAGCCGTTAAGGTTAAGCCGTTTCTGAGATTAGCGCGCACACACAAACGCACAGACAAACAGAAAAAAAAAATCTAACAACTATTGTTTTGCGTTCTATTGTGTTAATAAAGGTCCAAAATAAAAATTTAGACCATCCGTCATGTACAAAAAGCGATCAGTTAAAATTTATTATATGTATAGATAGCTTATACCAGAACATTCTTTTTAAATAGGAAAGCAACATTTGAGCAAACAATTTCGTTAATAAACTGTCACATAAATGTCTTGCCCTGCCCGGGAATCGAACCCGGAACCCCTCGCTCGGCAAGCAGGGTCAGTACCAACTGCGCTATGGGGTCGTCAAATATCTATCAAATAAAAAAAAACAGTTTAATTCTAAATAGAAGAATGAAAGAATTCGGAAATTCCAGCGTAGATTTTGAGACTGCAATGTTTTTTTGAACAGCTAGTATATTATGTATGAGCTGACCCAAATGTTCAGCAGTAGTGCAGTGCAACTCTGTTCATAGTTACTTACTAGTTTTCATTTCACCAGTGCCAAGTTTTTTAATGGATTTGGCTTAACATAACTGTTTATTACATTTTGACTTTATACTAACGGCCATTCCCACTTAAAGGTTGAAATATATATATATATATAATAACATGTATATATAATATATATAAACACAGGGTTGAAAGGCAATTTGGTTTAAGCGACATTTTTGAAACTTTACAGGAGACATTTAATATTTAAAATTTTCGAATAAAATCATTACAAAAAATCTATTTAATCTATTTGGATGCGATAAACGTTATTGAAATTCATTTAAAAACGTAAAGTTGTTGATGCTAACACCAAATAAAATAGATTTAAATTTACAAAGAAAATTGTCGTTTAATACAAAATGCCTTAAAGTCCTTATTTTTTTGGGGTACAGAAAAATGATTTAAGTGATTTCATAGCTACAAATAGCAACAGGAAAAAATATTTAAGCAACTCTTCAGTATATTTCCAGAGTAAGCCAAAAAGCATGATGTGATGTAGGCTAAAATTAATATTAGCAAGCTATTTTCTCAACTGCCAATTGAGATTAAATAAACGTGTAGGCAAAATAAAAATTACTTTTACGATATGTAATATTGACAATGTAATATATATTACATATAACACAAAATTAATTAAAGTATTTGTTCAGTATGATAATCATAATTAAAGTAGAATCAATTTCAATGCATTCCTACATTGACTTTGATTATATTTAATCACTATTTCTTAATTATTATTATTTTAGCAAAATATTTCAAACAAAATGACTACTTGGTTGAAGTTCCACGCTTTGTGGAAAATAGATGTAGCTAAAAGAGCATAACCAATACTCCATGACGTATGTGGGTGATGAACAAATTATTTAAGCGACACCACAAATGTTGTAAGTCAAAATAATTTATGTTACATGTCAAAAAACAATTAATAAAGAAAAACGCTTTAACCGTTATTCAACCATTTGTCTGGGAAAGGTAAATTGGCTAATATATTGGTTTGCTTTGTTATGCACCCTAAAAGTGTATTGTTTCAAACGCCAAAAAAGTGCTCCAATTTGAACTAATCCGGGATCATTCGACGCAGAAAAATTCGCTGATTCCAAATAAATATATAATCGGTTCAATCAAATATCCTTCGCACCCTTTGTTTATAACATTAGTAAAGATTATGGATGGATAAGATAAGATGGAGATCTTTGTTTAATATATTATACATTAAGTTCTTCAAAGAAAACCTTTAAATAACAGCAGAAGTGTTACATAGTTTACTGAGTGATTTAAAAAACCCAATACAGAAGCAGACACAAACAAGAAAGTGACTTTGTTTTATATTATTTGTAGATTTAGCTATCCAAACGCAAAGGGCCTTTAAGTCTCTCTCTACTTAAAATATTTAATTCTTATTTCAAGGTAAACTAGGCAATGTTTGCATACATCAAATGTTAAAAGTGGGACAGTTATTACTTATTTACACTTGGTGGAAAAACCTATAACTATGGGGGTGCTAAATACCGAATGACATTCTCTAGATAATCTTTCGGTATTGTAAGAATTTGAGGTAGGAATTTAATAGATAAAATGTTTTATGTACATACAGACAATATAATAATCTTCGTACTGGCTTTTCAAACGACCACACACATAGAGCTGTCCTCAGCTTAATGGGGTGGACGTTCCAACGTAATATAGTCTGAATAGTAGATGCATTATGGAAGAAACCAATTAATTGGCAGAATGTTTCACACCCTTTCGGTTTGTCGAAGAGCGAATTAATTACGATATCGTGTCTGTCATACTAGAACTGAAAGTTCTCAAATACTTTCGAAGATTTGTAATAATTTAAGTAAAAAACCAATTAGGATTCTGGAATCACACCACTTAAGAATTCGGGGACCATTTTAAGTGGTAACGACAATCAGAGAGGGATATGGTCATAATTACGCAGACCGAAAATATTAATGATGTTATTGTTTTTCAGCGCTCTAACTTATCAAGTAGTTCCATACTGAGATCGAAGCAGCTCACATAAGGCCAAACAAGTTATTAAACAATCACGACTTTGGTGACGATAGGATGAAGTCATAGCGACGATTTACTATATCTAAAAATAATTATATATGCTCATTTGATGTAGTTTCATGATTATATGGTTTTCAGGACTTCCCTAGCAATTACTAGAAAACCTTCGAAAGGAGGACTCCGCTCTTTCGTACCAAAAGTGGCTGTATTTATAGAAATCGGAACGTACGGGATTGTGCCAATGCATATATAACACCTGTTAACTCTCGATTCAATAACACAAGACCACAGGACTATTCAAATTTGCTTAGAAATACTACGCTATTTTCAAGACGATCATTATTACTGCATGCGTCCTTCGTTATATCAAATGTTACATCGAAATAATTAATTATTGGTAACTCTTCGATATTTTAAATAACTATGCAGATCAATGGACTACACCTGGTACTGATTATAATCAAATAAAACTGTCATTCGGCACGTAACAAAATAATTAATTCATTCCACAAAAAAGCTAAGGCTAATTATGATGCAATTATGAAAAGTAAATTTAGCCAATTCTGGCGTGCCAATACAAATAAAAATTTCAAAATCGAGTAACATCATTTGTATTAGTTAATTATTGTTATTTCATATTCCTTATTGCAATTAAATATATGATAATTAGGAAAGAATGAATCACTGGGGTGCAAAATATTCAAAAGTAAAACTTCAAAACAGTCAGTCAACAGCAAACCAGGGTTAACTTCTGATTTAAATATATTATGATCCGTGGCTACTCATATCGTATCAGAAACCATATTACATATTATAATTACCATGCTAAAACTATTACTGGATATAAATGATATTATATAAAAGGCAATTTATTTATGCCCCTTGCGATGTTTGACATGTTTTGTCCATATCTGATAGAAAAATAAATATATTGTAACGGATATTACGAGGAATTGTGAAAAATGATTTCAGACCTCGCAATATAGTCATACTCGAACAATGGGTTATAATCGTTGTCTCGGAGGTTCGGCCTTAACTGAACTTAATGCAGCCGGGAGCGGAAGCGGCTGGCAGCGGCGGCGAGTCAATGGCCTCCGTCTGCTCCATTGTCTGCATGGGTTCGTTCCATTTGCGTCGGACGTCGCGTTCATTAAAATAACCACCATTGCTCAATTCGTCCGAATCGATCCACTATAGCTTAATGCGTAGAAATCAAAAATTGCGCAGCTCTTTTATCGAGACAGCACACGAGCCGTTAAAAACGCATTGCAAATAGGCTGTAACTAACTTTAAACAAAACTACAAATTTGTTTTGAGTAAAATAAAGTAAAATACGTACTACTATTTCTAAGAACTCAAAAATCCGAAATACAAAATGACTTGCATCAACGTTAAGTGAGTGTATGGCAGAGGTTCTTCTCTTCTAGACGAAACAAACTATCTACCTATTTTAGATCCATTAGTCATCTCTATACCTAAAAAGGGACATGTCTTGACTGATCAACGCAGCACTTTTTAGAAGGAAACAAACCGGTTCATCGGAGGAGACGGCAAGTCATTGCAAACTGGCCAAGAATTAACTTAGGCAATTGAAGCTAATAAAATGAATTAATATCAGTTGCAGATGTTTATTATACATAATTGAAGGTTGACAAAAAAATTTGGAATTGCTTATATTGAAATTATTATTAGCGTTTTCTGTATGACAAAAATAAACCTACATTAACACAGATACTTCAATTCCTCCGCTATACCACAGCCTCTCGTCTGCAACTTTGAAAAGTGAATTTTAAATAAGAGCTCTTCATGCCTTTGTCTTTAAACTCCGCAACGTGACGACAAAGAGACTCTCACTCCATTGTTTTTGGACCTATTCGACTGTGTTCGGTGGGGGCGCGTAAAAAAGAAACTGACATACTTTTAACTCGATCAGCAGTTTATCAAGCCAGTATTCATTCTATAAAATTGACATTATCTCTATATATTCCTGCTTGTCGTTCTTCTAAATCACGGAAACAATCTTTAATACGGTTTTGTTGTTTTCAATGTTTTTCTTTTTGACTATACCTACATATCGTAACAAATAACAGGGAAATCTCAATCTCGCTTCGAATAAAGTGGATGCATGTTGGATAATAATCGTTTTCCCTCACTAGCTGTGCAACATAAAATGTTGCAGGCGTCATCGGTAATTTTAAAAGGTAGGTAAAACAAGAACACAATCTAAAGACTATGTTGATTCATAATCAAAATAAATTGCGAGCGCCTCGGTAAATTTGCAATCATGATTACATTAATTCAGTACTCCAAATAACGTTATCTATGAATTATTCCGATGAAAGCCTAGATATGAGGTGTATTTATTTAAACAGACGAGGTCGGTAACCCTACGATAGCGGCTAGACGAGCGATATGTTTCCTGAAATACGACCTCCCTAGGGGTAAGCTGTGAGCACTGAGGGAACTTAATAGATTACCTAAGTTTTGGGTTGAAACTTTTTCCGCGTATACCTACTAGATGTCACGAGGGATGGAAGTACTCGTCTCTATGGTATTGCATAATTTCAGCATTCGATTAATTGATCGAGGTTGAATTGATCGAGGTTAATTGTCACTCTGACGACTCACACGACACACATCGAGATACGACGAGTTCTATCTATGTACAAATTACCATAACAATTTTATTCGAGAAGAAATAATTGATCAGAACGACTCCCAAATTGGGTACTGACGAAATACGTAGAATACCAGCGGAATAATGTTTTATCACTAAAACATAGTCTTTTCTCAATGTAAGTGGGGTTTCTGTCATAATCAATCACGCTGATCGTATATGCAAATTGAGAGCTTCCTAACACCCCGAGATTATATATAAAGGAATAATAAAGAACTTTCAGTTATAAGAATCCCCTCACGATAATTTAATTTGCCGTCAGAAATTACGCACAATTAAATGTCAACCAAAAACTACAAGGGAGCTCGAAATCCATTCGAATAATGTAACACTACGAATAACTCGACAAACGATTTGTCGATTCGAGAATCGAAGTGATCGTAAAGTAACCAAAACCTATCATTGCATGTTGTGAGTCGTTTAGGGAACGACGGACATAAATTACAGAATACTACATCACGCGTTGAGTTTATCGTTCCGTATGGCCTGATCTTCTTTGTCTTTATTTTACAAAGGTACTTCTGACACTGAAGGTCACTTGTAAACAAAGGGTGATTGAATATACATTTAAGGACTAAAAGTTAGTGAAATTATGTGATTATCAGAATCTTCAATATCTCGCTTTGCTCATAAAGTTTATCAAATTATACGAATTGTATACAATGGATTCCTTATAATTTAGGTTTATTCGTAAATCTATAACTTTAGTATCAATGTATTGAAACTGAAACCAGCGATGACTCACGATTGACTTGATTGACGGGGTTGACAACCCCGTAACCCAGTTGGTGGTGACCCTGCCTGCCGAGTGAGGGGTCCCGGCTTCGATTTCCGGCCGAGGCACACATTTATGTGACAGGTAAATGTTTGTTCTCGGGTAATAAATGTTTATAATATCATATTTGTGATGTCCATGCTTCTCGCAACACGGAATCCTGGTGCGAGGGTGTGAGTGTGTAAACGTAAACGTAACGTACGATTTTTTCAACATTCGTACATCGAAATTTCCCGCTTGTACTGACGTACTAGATATAAATTTGTTTTTCAAAATACACTTCTTCGAGTGATATTATTTTGTTATGATATATTTTTTTCCTTTGTTTTTTCTATTTTATAACACCTTCCACATGTGGCTATGGTTTAATCTATCTATAAAATATGCAATTGCCATAAATAAAATATAAAATATTTGTAAGCAATAAATATTTTATACTTCTAACGATTGATATAGACGCTAACCTGTCATTGCCTCCAACACTGTTCAATGTTATCCACAAGATTTTTAATTTCAATTGACCGATTACATTAATGGAAGCATATCGTATGTAATTACAAACATTAAAAAGCTATACCGTTAAGGAATAAAATAAAGTAGTCAGGAAAATAACTTCAGGGAAAATGTGAGCACCAATCGTTGGCACGCACGAATAATATTTGCAAATGTTTTCCTGAACGAACCGTGAGCTCATTGGCGGGGTTCGAGGTAATATATCAATGGATATATATCGTGATATATATCCGATATATATCAAATGATTTTTTATGATATATATCAATTTTAAAATGGTTTAAAAATTTTATATTATTACGTAATTTTTGAGTTTGTTACTGTATTTCTAATTACCTAATGTAGATGGCGTTGGAGTAGAGTTAAAACATACTCCCTAATAGTAAGTTCTAATCCATAAATGGCAACACTTCTGCCGGTATTAATGGCGTCTGTCGTGTCAGAAAAATTTTTTGTTTTTTAGTTTTATATATGTTTACTAGCTGACCCGGCAAACGTTGTTTTGCCATATAAATTATTAATTATATATATCACTAATTATAATAATTTTACTAAAAAACAATATCAAACCCTTAACGCAATAGAGTGTACAATATTTTTTGTTATCCCATCTTTAGGTAACACAAACAAACTGGATAGTTTGCCCCCTCGAGAGAATACCACGTATAATTGTCGTGTGAAAAACATGGTGTGATATGAATTAATGATAAATTTATTTGTAAATAACACTGAAATAGTAAAATGATACTTGTAAATGTCACTATTACGATTGATGCATAAACAATAATTATAATAACAAAGGCAGAGCACCGAAGACAATGTGAAACGACAAAATGGTTTTCGTGTTTGAAAGCAAAATCAAAAATGTCTCAAGTATACAGACATACACTTTCCGTTTCACTCGAGCGGAGGCGAATCAATACATGTAAGATTGGTTTAAGATTGGCGCTGTAGTTCTTTCTGAGATTAATTACACTTGTTGCAGTGGCCACGTCAAACCAGGTGGAATATATGATGATGATGGTTTGCTATTCCAATGGTTTGAAATTAGTCGATTATATTAAATGTCACCAACAAATAATATGTATTTCATCTAAAATCTATTAGAATTATTTTTTAAGTCTGTTATATTTGCTATATTAATTGATAAAATTATTGACAAATTAGAAAAAAAAACCTTACTTAATTATATTGATCCGATGATCATTCGATTGTAGATAATATGATTCATATTAATTTTTAATTTCATAAAATGAAACGTTATTTCTTAATATATGTTTATATATACACTTATAAAATAAATACATTATTATAACCCAGTTGAGTTATAAAAACGTCCCGTAAAGTGCACAGTAAATGCAAACTGAGGCGGGCCGTAGTACAGGCCCGGCTGCCTACGATCCGGCCCGCTTAATGGACTTCGATCAGTTAATGGCTTACAAACCGGACTGCAGCTGGCTTGGCTAGTGGGTAGCGATTAATGTGGGCTTGTTTCTATGCCGTTTATTGAAGCAAGTTCTCTGTCAATTTACCTGGTTGATATAACTCTTGTGTTGTTCACAAGAGAACTATCATTGCACTCCGTCCAGTACAAAATAGGTTGTTATATATATATATATATATATTGTGAGCGATCCGTCCAAATGCCGCATATATTTTAGAAAACTTCTCATTTCATAATCCTAAAGTTGTGTTTGTGAATTTCTAAAACTTATGATTTAAATATTATTCTAAATATTAAATATTAAATTAAACAATTGAAACGGTCCTACAGTCCCAGATCTCTGAGAATGTATCGTGTAATCTGGTTTATATGTACGGTATAAACTAGAAACAAAGCGATATAAGCAACAATCGTGGGAGGAATGAATTAATGTGTGCAATGATCAGTCAACCAAATTGACCCATTTTAAACGATTGCTACGATAATTTGTTACATAAAAACCTAAAGATCACGTACAATCATATCAGGTAATTGACTTGTCGAATGATGTAGCATAATTACGATGCTCATTAGGTTACAAATACGCATTTGGTGCGACTTAATTATGTTCAAATATTAATTAAGTTATATTAGCAAATCACTGAATTAACATGCTAATTAATCGAATTTAATAAGAACTATATTCATAAATTAATACAATTATATTATTTAAAATATGCGTCTAGAAATATTGAAGCTTGCTCATAAAATAAATACTATTCATTAATAAAGGGTGTTCAGATGTTATCGATACCAATTAGCAAACAAACCATTATTACCGGTGTACTTATAGGAAATAAACTATTTGACAACGGAGTAGCATTCACTTATGAGAAAGTGCTTAGCTTTTTATTAAGTAACTCGACTTCTTTGATTGCATGTGTAATGCATATTTACAATATGTGTGTGGTCCAGAACACATAACCAAACCAATTCGTTGACAACGATACCATTGAAACTGGTTTATTACGATTATATATGTTACACTATCGAAGTAGTAAATGGAAATGCGGTCCACTATGTAATGTGTTCACTAACATCATCTATATTCCAATTCAAACAGTCACAGTCGAAGAGTCACAGGTTTATCGTTTCATTTGTAAATCGGAGATTACACGTTAATTTTAGAATAAATTCAGACTGTTGTCAGTATGACCTCAGATTGATTGTAAAAGGCACTGATTGATAACACCGATGAAGTTACGATACAGATAGATTTTTGACTAAATTTAATTTAACATAATTTGTAATTTCACATTATACTGCACACAACATTCCCACGTCAGTTAACGTTTGGAAAGAGATGCATTCACCATTCTCCGCCACGAACAGTACGACTTAGCCTAATTTATTGCAGACTTATCTTACATAGTACAAAGCGTACACACACCCGATATTGCTTTGTCGAATAAAAAATATTTTATAGGTAGGTATATAACCAATGTGTATTTCAGCAATACTTGAGAATAAAATACTACAATTTGAGTCTTTTATTCGTTTGATTAATAAATACGAGCTGCATCGCTACCCATCTCATGACATAAGTACATATATTCGTTAGTTGCTCAAGAAAGTCTAACAGGAACCTAAACGCCAGAGAGGGAGAAATCGTATGCACTGTAGTTAGTTAGTTATTGTGAATTGTTATATTTATGTTAAACGAAGTATAAATGTTATATAAAATATAAAAAAGATAGAAAAAATATTTTTTTTAGACGACACCGGTCATATGAAAAGTACGTACGCGTATCACGTGTTATCGATACCTATAGTTGAGGATTTGATCGAACATGCAATTTACTTCGTCAATTTATCAATTGGCCACAAGTTTCAACGTGATCAAGGTCATGGACTAAATTGATGCCAGAGTTTATTAGTAGCCCCCTTCTACGGGTCCCTGGTTGTATTGGCGTTTTAACTCCTCTAGTAAATGGAAGTTTTAGTTGTAACTGGCATCGTGGCTTCAAAACAGACAACTTACTTTTATTTTTGTTTTAAAATGATTCGAACGACGATATTCTTAGTCATAACTAAGAATGAATATTCAAGAAAGTCTGTTAAGTTATTTGAAAATCATCAGCTTTTTTGTAGTTGCTTAAGTGACGTGAAAAGTTTTTTGGTGCGTCAGGGTTTATTTTTGTGTATTGTTATACAATACGATACATTCAATTCGTACTGATTAAACATATTAGTTAATTACTAAAACAAATTGCGCAGTAAAATGACACAGAATCCATTATCGTTATCGTAGTTACATCACTAATTATTAATCTGTGGAAATAAATTAGTAGTATGGTACGAACAACTTCCAGAATTGTTAGTTAACAGCATTGGAATACAAATTGATGGTAATTGCTTAATTGCTTGATAGAACTCCTTATACGTGCCACGTACAGGTATCTATGTAGGTCGCTCCCTATACAATTATAGAGAGACCGTAAGTATTGACATTGGCAACATCGACCTTGCATTACGAAATAAATTAGAATATTTATGTACATAAACAAATATATACAGTGTGCCCGGTCATGACCTAGCGATAATTGAAGGTTACGAAACATACTCAATTTCATCTATAAAAAACAATGTGAGGGTCTTCCTCGTCCTGTCGGAATGGCCGCCATTTTAATTTTTTTTAATTGTTGTGGATAAAGCTGTCAAAAGATAGCGATTTCCTTGGACACCAAGGTCTTACAGATGTGAAAAAAATATTTAAAGGGTAAAAATAGTAGCTATTAAATAAAAATAAACATCATGGGAAGTTTTAACTTAAAAATGTCCTGAAATATTTCCAATGCTAATGTAATTAAAAAAATTGACACTAGCATATTAATACTACATTTTTTGTACTGTTCTAATACCTAAGGATTATTATTTTATTTCATTTCATTTATTACCTATAAATAGACATGTAAATTATTGTTCTTAATTGTTATAATAACTCAAGAGTTATTGCCGTTTGAATGAACCTTAGACGGGAGTCCCAAACCCGTGTACGTAGTAGTCTCCTAAAAGCGCTATTTTCGATACCGGCGTTGGCCGAACATGGTCTTTGGTCCAACTCATTCACCACCCTAACAATAATACCAATCATATTACTTCCTCCTTTTCTATAGAAATGAAGGAACAAGCTGCGACTAGTAATGATCCTTTAAAATCTATATATAGCTGAAATTTATCGCTGACATATATTAATGCCTCGTAAATATTTTTAATCCTATTACAGTGAACTAGAAGGGTCTCTCTTGTTGTTTCATTATGATTGCTCGATCAAGCATCATTCATTTCAAACGGGCTGAAATCAACAAATTTTACATGTCAAGGAATCACTCTTAATTCTGGATGTCGGCTGAACTGGTTCCTAACGATTCCTGCACTAAAAATCCCATAGTGCCTTCTAAATGTTAGAGGACGAATCTCAAATGCTTCCATAAACCGTCTTGTAGGTGTGAAGCCAACTATTATCTAGTATAACCTCTCCATGATGCGGCATTGTCTTCCCGGTAGAACCCTATGTTCTATCTTGATCCTTGTTTACCCGGAATACTGGTTCAGTACTGAATATTAAGTCAAACGTGGAACTGTGTTTCGATTCAAATTAAGGGAATCGATATCTCATAAATTCATGTTATTTCTTTGTGTAACAAATTGACGTCTTAGTTCGTTAGAGGTTAGTTAGTTCCAAGTGTATTTGTCATTTTCTATTTGTTCGTTAAAATTTAACATCATTATTGTCTAGTTTATACTATTTTCTTATTTGACATAATTGACTTATGCTCGTAACGGAGAATAAACTTCATCGCAAAAAAAATTATCACAATGTGTCATCTCATTCGATTAAACATTGAAATGAAAAGTCTTTTTGAGTGTTCAGAAAATGGGTCCTATATTAAAGTACGCGAGCAGTACACACTCAATACTAAAGATGTTAGTGGAGCTTGATTATATTGTACAGGACCGTAGGCTTCATTGAGTGGTCTGCGAAAATTAACTGCACATGAGCATTGAAGTAATTTACTGACGATGGCTCATGGGTCGTTGCGTCCATTCACTGTAATTTGTGTGCGGTGAATTTTATTGCAACTTGAACTGTTGGTGGTGTACAAGCGAACCCAT
This sequence comes from Megathymus violae, assembly GCA_003671415.1. Classification (NCBI taxonomy): domain Eukaryota; kingdom Metazoa; phylum Arthropoda; class Insecta; order Lepidoptera; family Hesperiidae; genus Megathymus; species Megathymus violae. The sequence continues at coordinate 7,957,701 of PDGT01000007.1, forward strand.
TTGATGATAATTATTCAGGAGTGGTCGGTGTCTTTGCAAGGTATCTACAATCTACATGAAAGTAGTCTTAGTTTTTAAATAAAATTGAACACATGACACAAATAAGAATGCTATGAAAAGAAATATCATACACGTTTTGGCATGTAGTACCAGCTCGTGGTGCACTCTGCTGAACAACGGACGAGGCTATAGCGTCAGGTCTATCCATCCTGCTATATGACGCTGGATTCTGTAACACCCGCTCGATTATCAGCCTGACTAGGAACCATCTTCCTAGAACCAACCGTGAAATTGTTACAACGAGTTTCAGTTGTTATCGAGAACACGTATGTAATATGCAGGTTCTTTGCTTCTTTCTTGGCCAGCCCCATATTATATAAAGAACTCTTGTGTATATTTTTATACTTTTAGAGATAGACCTATTATTTAAGACTGCATTTTCAGTCAGTGTTATATTTTTATTTACTTATATAGCCTGAAATATTATATAAATAATAACTAAAAGTATATATTTTGCATATTTTTATATTTGCATATATTTTTTTGCAGATGCTCACTAGAGTCTAGAATACCGGTACATGTTGTGAAGTACGGTCACTCCATTATATTGATTAAAAAAAATGTACAGCTTAACAATCAGAATTGCAAATTTTTGAGTAATTATTAAAGCTAGCTAAACTGCCCCTATAATAATCCATGAGTTTTCTTCGTATTAATAAATCAAGTTTATTTTTTTATTGTTTTTAAGTTTCATTACAGTAATTTTGTAAGCGATTCGGTGACAAAGACAAATTTTACTCGCTGGGGGGTCCTTAAATGTCATGAATACGTTAGACATTCGAGCGATGACATCATTATAGTATAATATGATGCAATCGATGTTAAGATCCTATCGCACTTTGGTATTTTTAGGAAAGGTATATTTGATATTTACTGTCGTAATCAATGTTTAGCAATAACCTTTACCCGCTCGTACACTCTTCGGTTTCATGATTTACTACAACCATAACAAAGTTAATTTAGTTAATTTATCTCTTCACATATGTTATCATTGGTGCTTTTGTTACTGACCATACGAGTAACGTATAATAGTTTACTACCATATCGGTATATATATGTCGGAGATGGTCATTAGTATAGACGTGAAACGAAACACAGTACGATATCCGAGTGATGGCAGCACCGCCGCGATGTCGTCGATACTCGGCTAACATCGTGCTACAACAGAGCCTAGCTAGTGGAGTGACGCCGGATGGAGACACAGTTTACATTCTGCGGTCGATGATATCGGTTCCTCCGCACTGGGAACTGTTACTGGTTTCGTTTGCCCGGTGTGAAGTGTTTGTTAACAATTAAATAAAGTGATGAATGATTATATGCCCACGCTATGTTCGACAATGCTGCTAAAACTACTGGCGTTGCCGACATATATATACAGAAATATGCAAACAACAAATAACATCAAACTGGGCAAAACAACGATCAATCCTATGTTCAACCGGATGCCGCAACATGGAGAGGCAATACATAATGGAAGGCTTCACACCTACAAAACGATTTGTGGAAGTATTTGAGGTTCGTCCTTTAACATTTAGAAGACATCTTTACGCTATGGGATTCTTAGTGCAGGAATCGTTAGATACTAGTTCAGTCGACGTCTATAATTAAGAGTGATTCCTTGACCTGTAAAATTTGTCAATTGAAAATGAATGGTGCTTGATCGAACAATCGAAACCACAATACAAGAGAAGCCCTTCTAAATCACTTGTCATACGATTTGGAAGTATTTACGAGGCACTTGTACGACGACGACGACCCCAACGATGACGGAATCCTAGTACGGGGGTGTGAGTGTGTAAACGTCAAAAAAAATTATAATCTATATCTATACTAATATTATAAAGTGGAAAGCTTTGTATGTTTGTAACGAATAAACTCAAAAACTACTGAACCGATTTTAAAAATTCTTTCACCATTAGAATTCTACATTATCGCTAAGTAACATAGGCTATATTTATTACTAGAAAAAGTAAGGGATCCTTGCTAAAACTTCAGTAACATGAACTAAGGTGTAAAAAAAAATCCTAAATAATTTCATTCATCGCATACGCTGCGAAAACTATTGATATTAGAACAAAAAAATGTTCTTCAATATTAGAGAACATATCAATATCTACAAATAACTTCGCGATACTATATGTCCAACTATTGTATTTATGTCACTATAACCACTTTTTACATTTTAAAAGCTGACTAAAATCAGACCATGATAACCACACCTTCGTATTAATCCTTATACAAATAAATCATTTCATATTCAAAACTGTTTCAATACCTATAGATAACTTTTGAATTACTCAAATCGGACATTCCGTTCAGAAGATTTTACGAATTTAGGAAAATAAACACCGCCGCCGCCTCCGCGCTATGACCAGTGTGGCCCCACGCAAAGCAGTCGTGGCGTAGGCCGGCAAACAAGGCGACGAGGGAGCGGGAATGAGATGCGGGGCGGGCACATCTATGAAATAGGTAGTCGCGCGCTTACTTCTCCTTACGCAGCGGACATATGCAACATTGAATATGACCTTTATAAAGATAAAATCTATACTAATAAATAAAATTGGAGTGTCTGTTTGTAATATTAAAATAACCGCTTTTTACTACATGCATATGAATGTATATACGGTACATATACCAAAATAACATTTTTTACAATTTTTGTCTGTCTGTCTGTTTGTTCCGGCTAATCTCTGAAACGACTGAATCGATTTTGACGGGACTTTATCTGGCAGGTAGCTGATGTAATAAGGAGTAACTTAGGCTACTTTTATTTCTACTAAATAATTTTTTTGTTAAATTCCACGCGGACGAAGTCGCGGGCGCAGCTAGTTATAAATATATCTCAAAATGTTTAAAAATGAAAGTACACCTGTGCAAAGCCGGGGCGGGCAACTAGTAATATATAAATTTGTACCGAAATTTATAACATTTACAATTTGCAAAATGTAATTTAGAGTGTAGATACTCCGATATGCAGTGCCCAGACGTGTAAACAATATTTGAAAGAAAGAAAGAAAGAAAGAAATACATTTATTTACAACTTATACTGCACACATAAATAACAGCTCAAACAAAAGTTTAAAAAAAAAGTTTGGGCTCATTATTGAAAATACCTGCCAGATGTTTACCAATATTTGCATTGACATTTTATAATAAAGATAGCTGAACAACGAACGACGGTTTTGGTGATTGCCTTTGTTTTATTTGAGTACCTCGATTATTTGTGACAGCAGTTCCGCTCGTAACGTTAGTGCACAATATATTGATAAACTCAATTGTGTCTAAAATTAAAGCTCGCTACTGTATCTACTCTTCTGTCGAGAAATGCTATTAGTGGTATTAGGGTCTCCTTGAAATTGTTAAATTTGCCTTCTTCATGAAGGTTATTTTTTTTCGAATGCTCCTTTACCTGCCTGGCTAGCTTTAAATTTCGTTTTAAATCTTTGAATGTTTTAAAAACTCTTTCGCTTGGCTGGGACAGCAATATTATCGCTTTTTCTATTTTGTCTGTATAAAAACTGTATCTCGTATTATCGTTAAATCCTGATACTTTTATCACCAACGGACTGGAAGGGAAAAAAATCTATTCACTTGGTCCGTTTATTCACTGCTTTATTAATTGACATATCTCACTAGATAACATTAGTCGGCTGAATGACTAGGCAAAAACTTGGTTTAATCGGTAAAAATATTGTGTTTAACTAAAGTATATTTATAAACATGTTAAAACAGCTATTTTCAATGAATATTGTTGGGAGATCTCGGTATATATATATATATTATATATATATATATATATATAGGATCATTGGTCTACTTATGCAACGAATAAATAAAGCTAGCCAAGATTAACGACAACACTATATTTAATTCAGAACCGTGTGTAAACTCGGGCATCGTCCGCGCTACAGTCTATTATTAGTTTAATGGTCATAAACTTACAAAATTTCGTGTGCGTTTCCATTGAGGGACTATAATGTCATAGTTTTGTATTTCGTAATGCTCCTGGCTTTATTAAAAGTTCTCAAACATTTATAAATCCAGACAATAATTTTAAAATTAGACACTTTTACCACCACAACCATTAAACAATCGTAACTTTTTAGAAGCTATATTTTTACCAAAAATTCAAAATGCTAGTGTGCCACCAATTACGTAAATTTACGTGATTAATTGAGACGCCACATTCTGCGTGCTTAGACTTTTTATCCAGCGGCTGGGCAGAGGTAACATTTGGTAATTTAATTTTTACAATTTTTTTACCACGAAAAGTCATTCACAGTTTTTGTTTATATTTATTAGATTACCGGACATATAAGTGTATCATGAAGGTCACCTTAAACTGAATGTAACTTTTGAGTGTCTGTTTTCACAAATTATTGTCTGGATTAACAAATGTTTGTGAACTTTTACTAAAGCGAGATGCATTCAGAAACTCAAAACTGTTACATGGTTCTTCAATGGGAACGCACACCTAAAATTCTTGTCAAATGACAACACATTAAATATCACAAAGATTGTTCAAAGCGACGCTCGTTACACGAGATAGTGACTAATACTATCGTCATGTTGTAGTTATGTCATTACTATTACGTTATTTCTATACGTACTCTGGATAGCCATTGAAGATTATGAAACTTATGAAATAAGTGAAGTTAAATTCAAGATGTCGGTCCCGATTATAGTAACTGAATTGAAGTCGTTACGCTATACAGGTTTTTAGATAATAAGAAATTACGAACATTTGGTTAGTCACTATGGCTTGCAACCACACCTGATTCCAGGCTTCCTGAATTAGGAGTTATCCGTATCCTGCCGTGAGCTGCAAATGAGGACTGACATAAGGGGTCCCATCTGAATTTGAGTGTGTAATAACTTTTATGGCTCGCGGCGCACTGCATGTTTTTTCTCCTTACAGGAAAATTATTTTCTAGTATAATGATGATGCCTTCCAATAGGTATGCATCTACGACGCCCTGCTGTTAGCGCTTACGTTATATCGTTGCGTATGCGTTTGCCAAAACCAAACTTTGTTCAGAACGTTTGATTGCAGGTAAACAGCCCCAGATGTCCCAAGATGTTTTCTAACCGGAGTGGTGAAAAGAACTATCTTTTCTTCATCATCTAATCAGTATCTAACAAGTACGTCGTGCAAATGTTATTAGGTGGCTGGAACTTTATTTTTCTTTCAGTCATTCATTCTCTGGAAATGTATCGAATTATACTCGAAATACGGGAAGTGAATTCGATTTCCTCCAAGGGTCTTAAGTTAAATGGAATTTAAGCCTATTTCGATAGCATTTAGTGGTTAAAATCCATTTAATATATTGGTAAGGTAAATGAAACTAAGAAAGTCACATGTTTTCCTTCACCGAAGCAAATGATAACTAATTTGTACCTAATACGCAAATAATTTGAAAAATCAGAGCTGCGTCCAAAACTTGACGTCGAGTTTCCCATGTGGGTGCCCTACGTTCAAGCCAGTAGAATATTTCACAACAAATCCTATTAACGGTCAATTCGACCAGTATAACCTGTATTCTATATCCAATATCTTGATAATGTTTTACACAAAATTTGCTGTTAAAGAGGAAAACCTTATAAGATATTGAGAGTAATTTAAAGTTTCAGTAAACACCCACTCTAAGTAGTGAGTACCAGTACCTGTTCGGCGGTGGGTGTCCGTGGTGTGCTTCAACTGACAAGTAATGCAGATTACAAGACTCAAATTTCCCCGTTCCGTGCCAAAGAAGGTTTTACATATTTAGATGCTCGCTCAGGTGTTTCTTCGACGCATTATGTACATTTAAATAATCTTCTTAAAAGATCAGATCTGATTGGGCTACTCTTTATTTGTAATCTATTAGTTTTTCACTACGTTTTCGGACTAAATAGCCAATTGATCTTAATAATTTCGTTTTGCATGCCGAAGAAATTATTCCAGTGCATAAAGTAATTTGGTATATGGATAGAATTTAAAAAATTTAAATTTATCTTTTTTCTATAGAGATCAATAGTAAATGAGGTATTCGCTTCCAAAGTCGTAAAAAGCTTTCCCTTAAGCCTTAAACGTTTTAACTAGATACGATGGAAGTAAAAAAAATATTTCAACGAAAATTGATTTGCAAAAAAAATTTTGTGGACTGAATAAGTACTTCAATTACAATATTTTTGATATTTTTATAAATTTTAAATTATTATGCGATTTTGCTATTTAACAAGAAATCTTCTTGTACTTGCCTAGCAGCTCTTCATTTCGACTCTAGAACCCTTAATCGTGTGTGCTCTAGGCTTTTAATTTCTTCATCTGCATCACTGATCGATCTGTGTTAAATGTAAATAAGTCGTTTATCGGTACTAGTGTCGTGGGCGGCGAGTGATGTCCGCATCGTTTTGACTCGGTAGTAATGTCAATTGATCCTAATCATCAGGCGAACACACCAAAAATATAATACCCAATTGCGATATACCTCTTTTACAATAATAAAAAATTATTATAAAATACAAGAGTGGTGAAGTAAAAATAAAGCTGACTGCTGATTTTACTAATCGTTCGCAAGCATCAGTTACCTACTTGCCATTATCACAGAACAAGAGGTTGCATTTGAACTGTAAATTAATATTTTGGCCAATACGCCACGTATATAAGTTAATATACATCAATAAAGAACTATTGATACATTAAGATTTTACCCTGAATTTCTTGAATATTATAGGTCGTATAATCGACGCACAGAATTCACCAAATCATTACTGGTACAAAATATTTATATTAATAGGAATTAGCAACACTTGTAGGAAGAAATCCACAATTTTTTTTTTCACATTCCATGGCGCGGGTTATATTCTTGTGAATAATTTTACAAGTAAGGTTTTTACTTGAATATCCCTACATTTACATACAAATAACATATTAATAATAACAGACTCTAACCATAAAACCGCTTCTTGCAGAAATTGTTATTTTTTGTGATCCGTGCATCCGTGCTGTGGTGTACAATGATGAGTTTTATTATAATTAGTAGGTAAAATAATAATAATTGCAATAAAGGTGCTAATTGCGTACCTATTTTTAAATATGTCATCACAATCACATCGCTGTTCAAGTTAAGGGTAATTTAAATAAACATTCCGCGCGCATTGATATACAAATTTGGACACTAATGTGTTTCTGTTTAAATTTGGCCAACGGCACTAACAAACGAGGTAATTTCAGTACTAAGGAGTAGTGCTCCAACCCATTACTTGTTGTTTGAAACCGGTCTATCATCGTTAACGGCCTATAGTAAAGAACGTATACCGGGCTGCTCCTGTGAGGTTTTGTTAAGGTAAGTTTTTATGCCGCACTACAGCCTTCGGAACTAATGCATACCAACGTACATTTAAGCCCACGGCGGTCAACCTTCTTCCTCGTAAAGTCGATAAAAATAATTGCCGCATTCTAGCTTAGGACTCTGATAATTAGGAGGCTTACATGTAAATCACAATTACATGTCACCATGTAACATTATGTCAATTGGGGGCCAGTTAGTTATTTCTAAATCAATTAATAAATAAAAGGAGCTAAGCCCAATGAGACTCGTATAGACAAAGTTACACATTCTATATATATATTACCAAGAATATTTTCCAGTTTATCTGGAAATTAAAGACTTCAGTGATCATATAAGATTTTCGATTTTTGTTTTCAACGTTCAGAACTCTAAAAAAGGCATTTGATTAGTTAGAAGCGTATACCAACACTCTCTGGGGAAGCGCCGTATAGGAAGTCCTGTACCGTGCAAAACGTGACAATTTAAAATTATATAAATAAAAACGCAAGTAACTGCGTGTTTCGTACCCTTGCAGAATTAAATGACCCTGCAATAAAACCTATCATCTCCATTTACGTCTTTCGTACTGTTCTGCTAGCTCTGAATACACATATACGATTAATCATACAATTGTTCATTGAAATTTAATTTGACCTCTCAATATAAGTATAAAAGCAGACAGTTATTAGAACCTGTTAAGTGACTTGGTATAGCTGCTGTGACGCTATTGGCCAGCAATATGAAGACGATATGGTCGTTAGCGATCGATAGATAAGTATTTGGTAACGTCGAACATGGTCATAGTAGACTAATCATGGATTGGTACGTCACGGAAACCTTTTAAAGCGCCAATGCTATCGCTAGCTTATGTCAATTGTAGGAGTTAGACCGATTTAAGCAACTTAGATTAAAATGAGCATATAGTGACCACTAGTTACTGTCGATTCCGGTTTTCTTCTTAGATTAAGCCATATCGGAGACCATCAGACAGTATAAAAATTTCCAACTGTGGATGTGCCACTAAACAATTAACACTTCAACACACTGGAGGAGTGTGGTGGAGTACATTCTAGAACCACTCTATTACGAGGATAGAGCCGTGCTCTACAGTACGCCGCTGATGTGTGACGACCAGGCTACCAAAGAAGTCATACTTCCATGGGCAACCCGTAAAAAGGTACCATATTTAACAACAAATACGATTTACCTTGTGAGGTTCGCACGAGGCTTTACTTCAATTATTCTAAGTCTACGTTTACAATTGAAGTTACGTTAATGCCATATTAAATATAACCCGTCGGTTGACGGTTATGCAACGAACAGAAGAAATCATTAAATACAATATATTACGTCAGCGATGTCGGTATCGTTCGTCAAGCCATATTAATCTGATACAGGAATGCGAACTTCGAAGGTTTCAACCGCGAAGCGGCTGACAAAGCCGGGGGATTTGCACAATATTCTATTTTAGCCACACCTATTTAGGTATATTTTATATAAAACGTAAGCTACACGATGGGAGGAGGAATCGGTACTAAAATAATACCATGTGATTATTTATATATTGACTATATGCCCTCAGATAAAGATACAGCCAGAACCGTTTCTTAAACAGGAAGACGCGATCCTTACTGTGTTCAGGGATAATCTTTTGATTATTGACCTGCAACAATGGTCTAGATATCATGACTGTCTGTAACTAACGACGTCAACCCAGTAGCGCCCTACAACGCATGAGTTTTCTTCGTAATTAAGGACTAGAGTATACCAAGCTGCTCGAGTATATAGTCTTGGTAACATTTCTCGAAGGCCTCCGACATGGATTAAGTGCCCATCTAGCTACTGTCACCCGCAGATGTCATTGAGTTAAATGCGCTTAAAATCTATACTTTGAAGTAAATGTGCAGATACAAGTAGTTCAATATTGTGCTGTGGAGCGATGTACTATAACGGTACCAAGAGCCATGCAGTTCACGCATCACTTCCTGCACACGAAAACCGGCTGTTCACTGACCTCATGAGTAAGGTAACCGCGCAAAGAACAAGCTTGCGCGTGGGCAGCGGCGACCTAATTACAATATGTATGTATGAATCATACATAGAATCATAGTATTATAACCAAGAGACATCAATTATTAAACACAAGCAATGGCTTGAATGAACCTACTCACGCATACCGAGTTCAGTATTCATTTAGATGTAAGGAATAAAATGAATAATAAAAAAAATTACACATACAACGTCAGCCAATAATGCTAACAGTGTTTCTTTTTTTAATTATAACGAATTAACAATCCCTCTCAGTGTAATAAATAAATATGCCTACGGGTATAAAGGAAACCTCACAGAATAGCAAACTTTCAGCTTCAATCTTCCTGCACAATTCGGCATTGTAAATCAAAAAACAGGAAAATTGCGCCTATCAGATTAATATTTCATATTTTCACGAAATTTAAATATTCTAATGAATCTGAAATTTCCTGAGACTATTTCTCTCGTGGTAGGATAACTGAGTTACATTTTATATAAGCTGTACTAGGAACTCCTATGATGATTATTAACTCCGAAAAATCTTTGATGCGACAAAACAATAATCAGATACAAAAAAAAATTAAGAAACTGAAAAAACTGAAAAGACAAAGTTTATGTAATTATTAAGATAAATGTACGGAGCTCCACCCACCCTCGAGTCCAAGCCAACCACCTTGCACCAAATGGAGGTCGTTCGGCACTGTATCACCCAGTTTAATATTGATGGTACTCAGCGGCGTGCACAGGATTATGACACTGGGTATGCGGCGGAGTACTCGGTCACAAAAACTTTTTCTTTTATAGATTTTTAGCATAGCCGCGACGGATCTCTAAGTAACTCTCTAACCATGCCAACAGAACAAGTCTTAGATGTACTACTATTCATGTACATCTTCTACGGCAACGCAGACAAAACAGCGATCGATCGTCGCGGCGGAAGAAATTCTAATAAGTAAAACAACAAGCTAAAATATTAAGACTACTCACCTAGTCAGCTTCAATTTTCACATATTCGAGGTTCCGGCTACTTGAGATTACTATATCACCCTATCACTTAACACAAACCTCACAATCAAATAACATTTTAAAAAAATCAACAAACGCTACAATTATTATAGAAACTCAGTAATAAACATTAAATGTACACACTTTCAAATGTTAAAATTAAAAATCTTTTAAGAAAACTATAAATATACTGGCGCAAAAAAAATAGTAAACAATGCTTATCACATGAAAAAAGCAAAATGGCCTCCCGCGAAACACAAACCATTAGATATCTGTCTATTATTTTTATTCGGATTATAGGCAATGAAAATTTCCGATTATTCCCGAACTTCCGTAGCTTGCCGCTGGAGTCGCGGCTTTCGATATTCATGTGTGTGTTCGTTGCGAACTGTGCACGGACACCTAAATTACTTTACACATGCGAACATATCTATGTACTGCCGAAGGCGGCGGCAGGAGTTGGTAGATTAGGTACATTATTTTGCAGCGCCGCTTGCTTGTCGCCAAACGTCTAGCGAACATAATGTTTGTGTGCTTGCAAATAGGTGCTATTTATAAAATATTAGGCGTTTTTAAGTTATTATATTTTGTTTATTCATTTATTTATTATTAAAGTCATCTAAAACGTACGAACGTTTTATTAAAATATCTGTGAATGGCAAGTAAAGCACTGCATTTCTGCCTACAAGAAGCGCACGCCCCTGATGGTACTCGTACCTCGTGAAAAGAGTTTTTACTTGCCTCTTCTAAAATCAATCGTGAAATGTAGTAGGTACTTCGTTTGCATTATCGAAGGTCTAGTAAAGATAGCCACCTTTTTGTTTCTTGGGCGATATTGCGTTAGGGATAACTTTGATGTTACGAATGTCCATGGGCGACAGTACCGACTGCACCATTAAATGGCTCGTTAGTTGGCAACAAATATAAAAAATATTGCATGAGAACGAATAAGCATTACCACTGCCATTCCATACAAACTGCACTGCAGTGCTAAACTGCGAACCAGCGAACCACTCAGTGAGTGCTTCAGATCAATATAGATAGTGCACGACTAATCTTGACGTCAATGTTTACTTATTGTGTCTCACGTTTTGTCTCGTAGCAGAAACTCGACACAATAAGATTGTTTGTGATACGTATTATTTTAAAATATGTACAATCGAAGATGAATTAAGGTTTTCACACTATAACGAATACTCGCCTAACATAACAAACTTCTTGCTTACGTTTCCTGCGGTCCGTTGGTTGTGGCGACTGGACCGTATCTGCCTTTGTTATAAAATTACAATAGGCCTTCAACTTAGTTCTTCCTGCATTATCGGAGATATAACGTCTCCAATGTTATTAACTTATGTCTTGGATTCCCAGTCCTCAGTTTTAATAATTAGTAGGCACCGTACCTGATCTATACGTACTGGGAATACCTACATAGATTTCTAGTTAATTTTATGGGTATCAAGTAGATTATATTTCTCATTATACGTTAGGTACATTTTTCACACCTGATGATTTAGAGGTATCGTAAATTTGTAATTCAGCTTGGAATGGAGAATCTTCGTTTGAGTTAGCATTACGGATGGTAAATCAATACGTTTTAATTGTACTGCAGTGTTAATTCACCAGTCTTTTGCAGATACTGCCAGCGAAGCGAATTTTAATTGCTAATAATAATATTAATTGTATTAACTATACATTTTCGGTACATTTTAAGTGGAGAGTCCTGGCTGACAGAAAAGCGTGAGCTGAGGCCTAGGAGGCAGTGCTAATATTAAAGATGTGTAGAAATGTGAATTCAGTAAACAATCGTACCAGCAGTAACTCTTAACGATCACACACTTCGTAGTTCTGTCATGTTTCGATGTCCGTTGTCCTAGATGCAAAGAAGGCATTGGGAGTGGCGTAAGTATATTAATAACAGAAGGGACTTTAATTAATGCCGAGCACGTCCGCGACTGCCTGCCGAGTGTGATGTCAAGAGAGTTCAAAAGGGACTTTTTCGCTATGGTAAGCCGATACATGGAAAACGATTATCTGCTGCGATAACGTAATATGTTTTATCTAGACTTATGTACGTTATCTCATGCTGAAAGAATATCGAGTTCATAACTTAAGGACTGTGATGTTAATGACAGGGTTATATATCAGAAGAATGTCTTTTCGTAGTAGCATCTCTATCCAAAAAAACCTATAAAGCCACCAAGTTGACATAGATTGTTATTGTTTTATTTGGTTACCTTTACAATAAACCTTCATCGCCACTCGGAAGCTATGGGCTCCATGTAATTACTAGTGTTCTGTGTAATGTAAATGAATAAGCAACAATAAACTATAATGTGATATATATTACAAATGAAAATTTATTCTATATTGACAGCCTTAACTTGTAATGCTTAGCTATATATGTGACGAAAATTTTAATATTTATTTATAATTTTAAAAGGAACTGAATATAACCATGACATGCTTAGCATACCCAAACGCCATGAACTTCGGCTGTTGAGTTCGATCACTCTACACAAGAGGTAAAATACGCGACAAATAATAAACAATAATTCCCAAAAAAATTCCAAAAATTTTGTTTCTATAAATACCACCAAATAATATCACGAATACGAATAAAACCTGAAGAAAACGTCTGTTTTCGTTAACTTTGGGTACACATTTAACTTTTCTCTGAAATATCCTTTTCATTCCCAGGCCTTCGTTATAAATTTTCAACCAATTTCTTTATCTCTGGTACGTTCATAGCACTATGTATAGCAATGTTATAGTAGGCAAAGACTTGAATTAACTGAAATATATTAGATATCGACAAAATTTCTATTTTAATAAATTAAAACATTACGACAACTAAAATGCGTCACACAGAAAGGAATTTCTTTGCAAAACAACACCTCATAATTATTATGCATTAACATTAAGATAAGTCGGTCGTTAACAGTGTATCATCAAATTATTGTAACTTTATTTGAGGAGTAAAATTACGCAAACCTATGTGTTACAACGACAGCCGAAACTCGATTCGAGTTCACATAAATTATGTACTATGTGTGTATAGGTCATCCATCTGAAGTGCTCATAGTCTGATTGTGCGAATAGCAAAAGATTAGTGGAATTTAACAACTTCGGTGTTATAGGAGTTAAAAAATTATGACCGCTTCAGTATGTTAAGGCGTCGATCCTGCAATATCAATAATAATCTTAAAGCAATATCTTGGAGCTTCGTCATCCAGTCTTTATCAAGAAACTGGTGTATTTCTAAAATAGGTTGCTAATTTTGGGTTGAAGTTAAGTTATGCTTCTTACTATTCAAATCGTACATTACTCTTATGTACAAAGCGTAGAACCTTACCGAAATGCAAATTAAAACATTAGCCAGATGACTCATCCAACGGATGTTTTAATATATGTACATTCGTAATTGGGATGCCATGATTAAAAAAAGTTTTAGGCTGTAGCTTAAATAATGCTGATTGTACATAGTATTGTTGGTTGGTCTCAACTTAATTCCTTAACGGCCCATTACATAATTTCAGAGGAGGTTAGTCGCAAAATGTCCTTGTCGTTACACCCATCTTAAATTCCTCAGTAGCACTAGGTACCTTTCTCAGTGTCTGGAAGGATTCTTGAATAATCCCGATTCCTAAATAATCCAATTCGGTTTCTTTATCTGATTATCGCCTCTTATCCATCTTACCGTATCATTCCAAAATCCTAGAAGCCTTTAAATTCCTTCTTATCACTGAATACCTTATTCAATCCCCACGAATTCGGCTTCCGCCAGTTACATAGCGCACTTACATCCTTACTAAAAACACCCATGACATACGATTGGGACCGTCTCAAGGACTCACGGCTTTTACTTTACTCGATTTCGGTAATGCCTTCAGGACAATTGATTTTGATATCCTACTAGTGGTTCTACGCTCTCTTAACGTACCTTCGACTGCACTGGACTAGTTTCTCAGTTACTTACATGGGCGTCGGCAACGGATAAGAGTCCAAGACAAGCTGTCGTCATGGATGTCTACAACTGCTGGCGTACCGCAAGATGTTGTCTCCGCTTCTTTTCACACTTTTGATCAATTCGATCACTTCAAATATTGTTTGTTCCTACCACTTCTATGCAAACAATCTTTAAATTTACACTTAGGCATCTCTTCAACACCTTCCCATGTCTATTGATTCCATTAACGCTGACCTGGCTCGTATCTTGGAATGAAATAAATCATATGGTTTACATGTCAACCCGTCGAAGACTCAAGCCACAGTGATTGGTTCTTCCAGGTTCTACTATAAAATCCAGTCACTTTTGTCCGCTATTAAATTTTATGGAATTTGAATTCCTTACCAAGGCAAAATGAAGAACTTTCGCATTATCATGGATAGCAGGTTTTCATCGCCACAAAACACCGAAGAAAGTCTAAAAGTATTTGCGGCTGTATTTGTGGCGGATCGCTCCGCGGCTGCAATACTTTTTACTCATTGCTACTAAAATAACGCTTGCTCATACTCTGTTCCTCTCAATCTCTAATTATGCGGACATTTAATATCTTGATGTTACAGAAGACCAATTACATAAGCTTGAGCGTCTTCAGAGCTTATGCATAAGATTCACATTTGGGCTTCGCAAAGATGATCCTGTTTCCGAATTTCGTATTAAACTTAAGGGGTTCCCGATCCGCTTTCGGCGGAATACTAATATACTTTCTGCTCTCTACGACCTTAAAGAACGCTTTGAATATCTATACTTGTCGCAAAACAGCAATAATTTTTTTCGTTCTATCACCAATCTATCTCTGCGCACTCCACTCCACTTTTCTAACTTTTTTTAAAAATTCGTTCTCAGCTCTTTCTGTAACACTAGAAACTCAGTTCCTCTCTGTATTCGTCGTGCTCCCTCCCTACATTCCTTCAAAATTCAAGTTAAAGCACACTATATGTCACTTTAATTTGTCTCCGTTTTCATTTATATATGTTCTAATCTTGCAAT
Source organism: Megathymus violae (assembly GCA_003671415.1). Lineage (NCBI taxonomy): Eukaryota > Metazoa > Arthropoda > Insecta > Lepidoptera > Hesperiidae > Megathymus > Megathymus violae. The sequence continues at coordinate 7,973,103 of PDGT01000007.1, forward strand.
CATTAATTACCTTCTAAGGTATTTATTTTTGTTTCCTATTCTTTTTTTTCCTATCTCTTTAGTTACGTTTATGAACACCTTGCGTTTTTTTCTTTCTTGTTTCTTCACTTTCAGTAAATTTGTGTACCACTTGGCCTTAATTTATATACATTTACTTAATTCCTTTACCTCAGGTTGCCCGGAAGATATCGCTCTTAGCCATAAGGTCGCCTATTGTCTACATCCTATTTTTCTGTTATTTCCAAATATGAATTTCTTTTGGTGAACAATAAAGTGTATTCTCCCTATACTTCATCACGGATCGATGGAGCGGTTAGTGATCAACCCAAGTGTTGCAACTCCGACGCTTCATGTTGGTTATCATATATGAAACTTCACTGCAAGTTAAAAATATTTATGAGCAATTATGCAAATTATTGCACAGCAGAAAACGTAAGTTTTGTCAAAAAGACAAAAAATAAGAGTGATGATGATATTAAAGTATGTTTTATATAAGAGTTGTTAGAAATTGTTGAAGAAAAATTAGGGAATAAAACACCTCTTGCGATGTAGTCTTAGACGGTAAAACGCCTTAATTTAAAAAAAGCCTATTGACTTGACTATTACTCTTGACTTGTAATCATCACTTGCAGCTGACTTGATGTTGCACGTGTCCATAGGCGACGGTGACCACTTACCATGAGGTGGGTCGTATGACGTCCTTTATACAAAAAAAGTTCAACATAAAAACGAATGCATATTGAAGATTTTTGTTTCAGCGTTCTTTATTCTAGAATGTTCGTCATTATTTTATACTGTCGTAGCTCCGCAAGAGAGCAGCCTTACAGAGGGGATTATCATCAACCTTAGAACTTGACCGTGGAGTAATAAAAACAGTGTGTACGTAGATCGTCAAAGCCGAACAGTTTTTGTAAGACTTCGACTACAATGGATAGTTAATTAAATTATCTGTGCAAAGTGTAATAAATTAATGGTCAATTATATACTATGTAGCGTCGCGAACGAAAAGTATATTCAAGACTTTTAATATATTAAAATATTAAAATTGCCTTGTTACCATTATAATAGTATTCCCAAAGAATGAAATGCATATTTCCATCCGATTATATACTGTGAATTATTTCAAGTAGTAAAATCAATAGGATTTTCCTAAGTTTGTGCGTTTTACCGTCTATGGCTACATCAGATAGGACTGTGGTCAAGCATTGAGTTATCGACGAACTTTACTGGATATAAGTCTGTCTTGAATGATGCCACTCCAACGGGTCCTAGGCCCTTTAAATCCAACAACTCTAACGTATACCGCGCGTTAAGCGGGGTCTCACTGTACCCTCACCACAATCGGACGTATACTTCGCCGCAGGCGAGTCGGTAAAGTCCTTACCGTTACAGAAGCGCGTCGTCCGAACGAGCGATGTTTACGACTAAAGAATGGGCACTCGAATTTTTTATTTGCACTATACACTGCAATTACTGTGCATCACTGTTTGTATTAGATTGACCGCTTCACAAGTTTACAAATTGTGAAGAAATCGCTATATAGCACTGAGAATTCAGTAATTATGTACGTATGTAACAAATACCATTCACAGATCTTATTCCGAAATCATATTTTTATAATAAAAAAAGGAACAACTAAATCCTGCCAGTTGTTTGCAAATTTTTTAATGTGTTTCGGAATGCACGTTAAGTCGCACAAGAAATTAGCTTGGCCATTGACCCGTCAAAAATTCGCAGTAGAGAGCAACGTGGTGAGCGCTCCCGGCCTCAACTTGCAACAGACCTCGCAGTGGGCCGCTAATGGTTAGAAGCGACTTGTAATATGCATGAAACTGATAAGTATTAGCCGTTGAAGTTATCGCTGGCAGACTTAAGAGAGAAATTAGTTGCGCAGGTATTATTACCGATAACGATAAGGCACTTTAACGTGGTCATGGGTGGTTCCTAATGTCATTACAATAATTATGGACACACTGGGCGTAGTTTCATTGAGTAAAATATTAACTTCGCGTCAAAAGAAAACTTGATAAACAGAAAATGATTCCTACAACTCAAATGATGCCATCAAAATATTTTATATACAATATTTTGTAATATCAACGTCATAAATACACATGTAATTCGTTTACATAAACAGTTAGCCCATTTAGAAAAACTACGTCTCGAGTATCTACCTGCTTAACACGGCAACCAATAAATAACCATAAACTTGTTACTTCTAAAAATAAACGGCGAAACATACCGTCCAACTGGAAATCCAGTGTGACAATAATATCAGAACCCTTTCACACTGGAAAACTGTTATCACACAAACAAAAAGCTTCGGTTTAATGACACACAAAACACCAATTTCTATCCAAACGTGCGAAACGTCCAACCTACGCGGTGGCCGGATGCATACTGAACAACTTCGACTGGTGATGATCAACTTCAACAAGTATTTTAAGTAGCGGACACCGATGCAGTTGAGAATGCATTATATTTTAATAGTAGCAGAGTTTATATTTGCTAGCAGCAACAAACAAGTATATTTAGTAACAAGTTTTCAAGCGGATACTAAAGTGGGCTCAGCTCAAAGTATTTATTTATGGTATTTACTAGAAACACAAAAGCAATAATATTAATTAACACACTCATATTTCTATACTTATTGTTAGTTAGTTAGTATCTTCAAGAATGAATTAAATGAATAATGTATTTGTTAGTTAATTACAGTATCTATCCTTAACATTAATAACGTTTTATGATACATAATGATCATGCAATATAAAACGGATACTTTCTGTTTTAATCAAGCTCCAAAGTACTAACAAACGGATCAAACATACTACAATACTAAACGAACTACTATTTAAGAATTAAGGCCGAATGAAAATCTTGAATGCCTCAACAAAAAAAATCAATTTTTTTTTTACCAACAACACTAGTTATATTCAAATCAAAAGAATCGAAAAAATATTTTTAACTAAGTCAAGGTTTGGCTCACAACAACACAAGTACTTATAAGTATTTGTTTATACATCGGCAGAAAGACGAGACAATAAACGAATTAATGGTTAGTCTTAGTCGCTCATATTTGGTCTTGAGAATATTTAAGTAACGTAATTTGAAGATGGGTTAAAATAAAATGTGAAAATTAGGAATGGATTTGTTTTTAAACAAAAATAATAAAAAATAAAGGTGCTAAGTAAACAATTTTAAATATAATAATATAAATAAGAATAGATAAGAATATAAATAAGTAGAATGAACACTTGAAAAGAGAAAACCCACTATGTCGTCATAAACGGAAACTGTTTTTGGGGGTCGACGAGGTCTAAAAATTGACCTCTATTAATTAACACAATTTCTTAGTTGAAACTTTCAAGATACTGTATAAGGGGTGATACGTGTTTTGCGTTCGGGTTTTTGGGTGGACATAAACGAAAGCTGATTTTGGGGGTCAAAAAGGTCTAAAAATCTACCCCCATTAATTAACACAAGTTCTTATTTGAAACTTTCAAGATACTGTATAAGTGTTTATGTTGATTATGTTACGTGTTTTTTAGGCTTTTATAAGTTAGTGGAGGGTGGTGTATTTTTAAAGTAATTTGGCTATGGGGGGTCTAAGGTATCATCACATCTTTTGGAAAAGGAATTTCTTGCTTGCCCAAAATAGTTTGGAAATCCCTGGTATAGACGAATAATTAATGACAGTAAAAATACTGGGAGATACAAGATACTTTTTATATAATTACACGTATGACATGCACTTCAGAGTTACTTTCGCCATTTCTTCTCCTGAGTGTTAAAGCAACTTTTCGAAACGGTTGTAGAAGCAAAAAATGACGTGCATAAGTGTATTCACAAAATAACTAAATGATTTTGAATTTGAATTTGAATAATGTAATCATCACGGGTAGAACTACATACTTTCCTTTTCGTGCAGATGACGCAACTGAAAATTACACGGAAAACATAGCGGCAACGATTATAAATTACTTATTAAAAAATACAATGGTAATTATGGCTTTAAACATATATCATCGCGGACTGTTTGCATTTTAACCATAACGTGTACTCAACATTTTTGTTTTTTTTCCGGAATCCAGTGATTAGTTTGTGTTAGATAAAAACAGTGTCAAGTTCATTGCGTGAATATGTTAGTGTCGTGATATGGTACCTAAGAACGTAAAACGAAGTAGACGTAAAGTTGACAGACTCATCTGTTAGTTTCTCTCAGCCACCGCAGTCTCGCCGTGGACGTGGTCCGTGTAATTGGGTCGAAATATCGGTAAAAAACACAGAAACCGTGAGTACCCGTTGCAGTTAAAATTGAAAAATTGTAATTTCTCGCGTTCCTTTAAAATCTTGGATAGTTATTTTCGCTATATGCCTATATTTTCAGTTTGCGGTTGTCATTAAATTCAATGAAGGTCACAGACCAAGATGACAACAGCAATGATGAAGAAATAATATCATAATAATAAATATTTCTTAAAAAAAAACAGACTTCAATTTAAAGAAGGTGAATTTCTCGGTTTCATCTCCTATATTTCATCCATAAAGGTGGTATTTTATCTTCGAAATTAAGTCGGATAAAACGGGAAGTATATATACCCTCTAGAACAAAAATGAATTTTCAAATCGATTAATAAATGATGGAGTTCTGAGATAACAAATATAAAAAAAAAACATACGAACGAATTGAAAACCTCCTCCTTTTTTAAAGTCGGCTAAAAATAGGTCACTAAATACATTCTCTACAATACATTCTCTAAAACAATATAAACTGTAAGAAGTTATCCATAATCAATTCGTTGCGTGATTAAACTACATTTGGTGCATATAATCCTAGGTTCAAGCAGTGGCTTGTCCTACATAATCGGGGTTCAATCCCCTAACGTTAATTTACGTGTTTCTTGTACTTCTTGTAACCCCCTGGTCTTTGTCCTCATTACTACAGTGGATGGAATAATAAACATAATAAAGTATAAAAATGAAATAAATTGTAAATTAACTAATTAAACAACAGAATCACATATCGCTGAGTCCGCACCGTTTTGAGGCTCATGCTGCAGCACACGTACATTTTTTTTTCTTTAGTTTTAGTTTTTAGTGTGTTATATTGTTTCTGTTTTAATTTTGTAATAGTATGTAATTACTATAATTATTTTTCATGTGTGAGAGTCACAGGGTTCTGTCTCGAATAAAAATATTTCTCTTTTGGGTAACGATGAAGAGAGCATTGAAAAATTGCGTGCGGAAAGTTGGCTAGGTAGACAATTGTAATGATTATAAGGATCGGTAGTAATGGGCACAGTGGAAAATAATCTCGGTTTTACTTAATTACTATTAAAACTTACTTCTACTATCAGTGCTTCGACGTTGTAATGGGTATATGGTGATTATTCGTTTTTCTTTATTTTGGGCTGGCAACATACGCATGAAATACTTACACTACTATCAAAAGACTCACCATAAAGTGTTCATAGACACTTTGACATATGTCCATCGTAATCAGATGAGAAAGGCAACATAGAATGGATGTAAAACGGCATGAGCGCTTTTAAGCTTCCAAAGTTATGTTGAGCCATCTGCTCCTGTTATTGTTAACATGGATGTATTGATGCTTTTCGGGGACGTTTGGATGACCTCAGATCTTTTAATTTGCGTTGATCAGTGGAACGTACTATGCTCCAGGGCATATCAATTAACTTAATTACCAATATGTGAAGAAATATATAAAAAGGTTTTATTTTATTAAATTCAATTTGATAATTTCACTATCGGCCGTTCAGTTATTAGGGGTCCTGGGTGCGGTTTGGGTCATCCGTGTTTGTGATACCATATTTGTGTACAGCCACCCGCAATACAAGGAGTTTTAGTGCGGAGGTGTGAATATGTGATTTTCGTAATATAAGTTTTTGGAAAAAAAAAAGAACTTTTTTTCTTATTTATTAATTTCATATTATAATAACATTACGATACATAGTTCATCTGTAAATTTGTAAATAACACAATTGCACATTTATAAATTTCTAACTTTACATGTTATCGAAAATGTTCTATAGTTCATGTAGGTTAGCTATTATTTTAATTAAATACATTGTATCATCACCAGAAGAATGTACCATAGTTTATTCGTTTGAATTATTGTTATATGAACCAAATATTTACTCTCAAAACGTAGTGTGGAAATATTCAGTGACTACGACAAAGTAGTCTTTAATGACGCAGATAAGAGTAAATAGGTGAACGTGTTGTACACAAATACAACAGTCACACCTTGACAAGAGGCGATGAACGCGTTTACATTGCAAATTCACATCCTGAATTATGCAGAGCAAAATAAAATTACAGATTCACAACAATGATGCCATCCATGTAACGTGTTTCAACGGAACGAATAAAATGACAATATAATAACTACGGATTGCAATCGTAACAAATTTTAAATGGAAATATTGTAGTTTTACATAGTTATTCATTTGTAACTGTTATCAATCAATTTATTTTATTATATATTCAAATGACCCGACCTAATATGAGTTTTTAGAGGTAACGTTACAGTAAGCACATTATATATATATATATATATATACTAATACCATAAAAAGAGAGGGCGAATATTGTAAGTTTGTGTATATGCGAAGGGTAATCTCCGCCTGGTACCGGATATAGGCTACATATCATGGATATATATATATGGATATATATATTCATTTTGTTTTATACCATTTATTGATTATTATGATTTATACCCACGTAACATCTACCTTATGTGTGTACCTTTTTAGTGTATAATTAAGCTAAGTTTACGGATAAAGAAATTAAATTACAAACTGTTATTTACCTTACCGTAGCAAAATTGACAGAATTATTTTCTCCTTGTCCATATTTGGTATATAAGTAAGTAGCCTGACAATTCCTTAAAATGGACCATGATAATAACACCATTATTTATTATCCAATAGCATTACCTACCAGCCAACGTAAGGCAATTAAAGCGTTTGCAGTAAATGTTAGTATTGCAATGGTTGAAGATTGAATCTTTTGTGGTGGATAATTACAAAAAATAAAGTGATATACAGAAATTTTAAATATACAATTATACTTTCTCGAGATAATTCGACAAACGGAATCACGTAATGGCACTATGTGTTAGAGAAAAAATCACGTATGTAAGTATTTAACAAGGTACAGAACATTGTCACAAAATCAGACAAATATCATGATGCAGTGAGAATTAAGTTATTGACTGAGGGTATCTGCACTGCATCAATTGCAAATAAACTGAATTCAGGTCGAGGCAGTGTCACGAATCGATACTATATATAAAAAAAATAAACCATTCACAAGTAATGGCTTACCGCTGCTTGAAATATATAAAATTCATGTTCAACAGGGCAAACAGCAAATAGTGCGAATACAATAGCATTTAGGCGACCACTAAACGAGGTATATTGATGGTCCAGTGTCAAAAGGCTTTCGTAATTATTTCGATGGTAACCACATTTATTAGAACAATAGGCGTATTGTCAGTTACATTGAATGCTGCATCTGCACAGCCCTGTTCAATGAATGGAGTAGTGAAGCTAAAAATAGAATCGGATTGTTCGTAGATTAAAACTGAATGGGAACCTTCCCACCCCTCTATAAATAGGTCACCGTGCCACTCGTAACGTCACGGGCTGACGTCACGTTGCGTCCAAGGTGGACCCTGGAAATTAGGTCACAGTTCTGGAAATAGGAGGAATAGCCTTCTAAACGCAATAAAACAGTAACTACTAAATTAGGGGTAAATAATTATAAATGGTAATCATTTTAAGCTTCGTTGCTCTCTCTTTGTAAAATTATAAATTTCAATTAAAACATAATTAGTCAAGGGTAATAAAATTATAAGAAGTATCGGTAAACAAGTGGTCGGATACGCTTTAGAAGTTGAAAAATAATTGAAGGTCATCGGCAATGACCGAATACGACAAAACCTACATCAACCAGCATACATAAGACTACCATCATGTTTTTAAATGCGTGTTACTACTACAGCCAACTCGTGCTCAGCGACTGCGATGAACCGATGACTCCAATTTCTTTGTTCAGAATTGAATTGATAATATTAATTAACTATTTGAATTCCATCGTATCAATAAAATTTAAGAAGAATATAATAAAACATAAGTAGTGAACCGTTTATAAACATTTTTTGTCTATGTTTACAGGATCTGCAATCAACCTTGATTAAACAGAATTCTTATGTAAATTTAAACGTGAAGTTATATATATTCAAAGCTCTATTTTCGGTTGGCGACATACGAATTTTAAAATAACAACGATTACACGTATACAATTTAATATTTTCTATATATGTAGCATTACAATGCAAATTTATTTTTCATTTAGCATCTGATAACAAAAAAATTTATCCTTCAGTGATAGCCTTGCGCCTTGTATCGATTTAGAATGATCAAAACATTTAATTATTGCTAGGTGCGATTGACACTTTATTCTTATGTCAATAGCCGCAAACGAGCAGCGGGCCAAACGGCTACCAGACGGTAAGTGGTCTCCGCCGCCTATGCACGTTCTCAAGATTAATGTCATGATGTTCCGTCTCAATATTAAACTCCTTATTTGTACAATACACGGTTGATTCTAGACCGATTTCTGAACGACCCAAAACAGGATTAGCCCTGTTCATGGTAGGTACAGGCTTGCATATATTCGTGGGCGCGTCTTTGTGTGTCGGCTGATAACAAAAAGATGGGCATCAGGGTCGTTGCCCATCAATCAATATAACTGTTTTACCATTATACAGCATCTAGTTACTGTTTGACTGCATGCTCTGAACCGGTAACATCACCGTCTCGACAGTGCTGTGCCTCGCGTGTTACGTTCATACGCATCGGCCACGGTACACAAGGTCACGCTTGAAGGTCGAACGTCTTGTGGAGATAGCATACATGAACGAATCGTACGCACTATGCCGACGCCTAAATACAAAACATCAAACTACATTATTGATTTAGAACCAGCCTTAGTGGTGTGGTAGTCACATCTAACTTACAAATAACATTTAACCTAACATAGGCACCAAATAGGATTATCAATAGAAGATTTTCTTCTTTTTATATCCATTGGAAATTAGAAAATGTTAATTCCTTTTACATAAACAATATGTTTTTATGTTAATGATTGTCCCTGACTTGACATTCCATGCTATGCCAAGCTATGGACATCAATAACATTAGGGGTAAAGCCAACAAGATGCATTACTTGACATGGGATGTGATACCTGTAATACACTGGGAGTTGCTGTCAAATGACATTGATGGAAAAGAAGAGGTAATCTTGTTAAATGGCTCTCCAAAACACATTATACCAAGTTTGATTTTGTAAGGTTGTACTTAAGCAAGCATATTAAATATGGAATCATCACACATAAGTATAAGTTATGTTTTATACAATAGTTAATGACTATGAACTATTGCCGCATAAACCTTAAATCTTGATTTTCATCTCATTCAGCCCATCTTATTGTTTCTCACTTTAGGAAGGCACACATTAAAACAGAAGTAACTAGCTTCATTATTTGATTGTGCCTAGGAGCATATAGATGCATGCCACTGAAGAATTATCATAACTCCTATAGCCCCCACACACAGACCTTTTAATCCACTACAGTTATTTTATTTTTATTAATTGATCAGCAGGTGTTATAGAATTTGTTTAGTACTGTTCATTGATTTTTAATGTCCATAAATCACATTGATGTAATATCTCAGTTCTAATTATTCTCTATAATTTTGCCCTATATAATAATTTTTGATGAATTAAATATCTAATGTGTTAAACATAAGCTACAGCTCATTGATGTGAAGATCTTCAGACATCCTACAACCGAGGAGGCCATCTTTCAACAAACATTCATTAGCAATATGTACACATATGTATGTACCAATATGCCAGAATTTTAACTCCTTTGATTGCTTCTAAGAAAAAGTCTTTGATATCAGTGAAAATAAAAGAACTCTTCTATAGTTTTTGAATGAATTATAATAGCACTATGATTATTTGACATTTAGCATGTTCAATCTTAGAATTCTACTCAACCGTTTTGATCGTTTTTCATTTACAAAACAACAAGTTTTATAGATGCTAAATGGAAGTATTGTATTTTAATATGAAAAGTAATTTAAACAGACAACAAATTTTTTTGCTATAGATCCTTAAATAATTAAACTATGTCTACATAGAACAAGAATCAAAGGCCAAATGCAAAATGTAGTATAACTATGGATGGGCATTGACTCATTAAACAGAGTTACCAGCACCAGCAGAGTAACCAGCACATACTCATACTGTTCTCCTACCCAGCAAATCTTACCATCACACTAGTTTGGCTGGCAGAGAATGCCAATAGGCATTGACTTTGCCCATTGTAACCCCTAGTATTACATGAATATAATGAAGAATAAATTAATAGATACCACCAAAAAATACCATCACGAACAGCAATGGTAGGCCTCACCATTTACCCACATCCTGGAATTTTATATAAATCAATCGAATTCAAAAAGGCTTTCATTATTTAGTGAAACAAAGTACTTTATTGAATAAGTACTCCAGACATTACAACATTATGTAACAAGCTACATATAAATGTGTGTTTATAGTAGCTTTCAAAAACAAAATTAATTATAAACAATAACAAGTGCTTAGTTAGAATCGCTAATTGGTGACTAAGTTGTTACCTAATTTCAATTCTGAAATGTTATCTTTATGTAATGCGATAAAATAAAATTACTCATACACGAAATGTTACTAAATTTGTTAGTTTGTCGGAAAAACATGTTTTATTTTCTATTTCATTGCAGTAAAGGCTTGACATTGGCCTTCTTTTCAACAATCAATATAGCATGTAAGATACAAATGTATAAAACTCAGATAATACTTACATGAAATAAGTAACTTGAAGGATAGGGAAGCAACTAATACTGTTGATTAACACAACGATTTAAAACTGTAACAATTAATTTTGCGAAATGAAAACGTTTAAAAAAATTGCGGCAGCATATGCAATCAGCGGCCGCCCATTTCTTTCTTTTTTCAAATCCTTGTTGTGAAATTTTACGTATAATGTTGCCATTGTAAAAAAATAAAACAGTATTTTAGTAAAAGTAACAAAATTGTATTATTTTACGAAATTAAACTACTTATGTATGTAGTGATTTGGTTTTTGTTTAGTTGAATTTCTTTATTAAATAAACGTATAATTTACGTGACTTTTTTGCAATACAAACTTTTCACGCGTGCGACATCTAGGAGACTATTGATGTACTTATTACTCTTGTATATTGTATACACTTCAAGTTGAATAAGTGTTTCACATACAGTTTGGAAGGTGTCGCTAATTACAATAAATTATTACTCGTTTCCATCTTGCCCGGTAACGCGTCGGTGAAAATTTGTTATTATGGACGTCTATCGGCAGCGGTAACCAACTATAATCAGGTGGCCCTATTGCTCAGCTGCAGGCTTTTTAAATTAAAATAGTATACCTATAGACTTATAAACTTTGGTAGGGTTTGGGAATTGGATGGGATCCAACTATTTTTTTATCTTACGTTTAAAACATAATATTTTAATTTCTCACAGAATTTTTGCTATCGGTATACAAAAGGATTCAGCTATGGCAAAAAAATAACATGAAATAAGCAAGAATTTCAAAGAACTCATGAAATTTGGCCACGTTTTCATTGTTAGATTGATAGAAAACATTTAAAACGGGGTTTCAAAGGTTGTTTCTTTTTCCAAACATGTCTTCGGAATGTCTTGCTAAAAAATTATTGCTAATACGAGGGCTGCCTTTTAACTCGTGTCGTTTGAAAACCTCCCGCGATTATTAAAAAGAAGACATGGCTTTTTCATCGTTTTGAATTTAGAATTCGAAAACAATAGAATATTTTTTGATTAGTTGAATAGTTTTATTGTAACGTCTGTTCAAAGGTTACAAGTCGATTGTAAAAATGGAAATATCAAAGGTAAATATGCGTGCGATAATTTTCCACAACTTTCAAAGGAGACTAACGCGACTTCGGTGCTTTGAGGAGATCATTTCTGTGTTTAGGGATGCAGCACCATGTCTTAGGACTGTAGAACGCTGGTATTTAGAATTTCAACGTGGGCACTCTACCCTCAGAGACGAGCCTCGTGAAGTCGTCCAAAACCGCCGTGACGCAACAGGACGTCGACACCGTGCGGCAGCTGATCGTCGAAGATTGTCATGTGACACACCGTGAAATACAGGCATCCGTGCATTTCAGGGACTACCATCCAAAAAATCCTGCACGAAAAACTTGGCGGAAGAAAGTTGATCTCTCGTTGGATACCACATTTGCTTAGCGACGACCAAAAAACAGCTCGCTTTAGATGGTGTCCAAAAACTGTGCAGCGATTCAACACAGGAGAGTCAAAACAAGTTTATGATACGGTTAGTGGTGACGAGTCTTGGATATATGCTTATAATCCAGATTCCAAGCAGCAGTCAACTGTCTGGGTCTTCCAAGATGAGCTAAAACCGACCAGTCATACGCTCACAGAGCACTTCAAAAAAAAAAATGGTTGCCTCGTTTGTGGCAAAGGGTGGTCAGGTCGCCACTATTGTACTAGAAGATCGCAAGTTGCTTGCCACAAGTCATCGCAGAGTTTCGAGAAAACAACTCAAGACGTCGTATGTTACTGCACCGTGACAATGCAGTTTCGTACACCGCCCGCCAAACAAAGATGTTTTTGAGCACCATTATGTCGAGATTTTTGATCACCCGCCTTACAGCTCTGACTTGAGCCCTAACCATTTTTTACGGTCCCCAAAATTAAGCAAAGTCTTCGTGGTCAACGTTTCAGCTCACCCAAAGAAGCTGTTGACGCATACAAATCGGCCATTTTGACTACTCCCACTTCGGAGTGGAATAAATGTTTTAAAAACTGGTGCGAATGCATGCAAAAGTGTATTAAATATCGCGGAGAATTCCTTGAAAAACAATAGATGGTGATAATCTTTTAGATTGTTTATACTTATTTCAACCGACACAACTTAAAAGGCAGCCCTCGTATTAGCTAACAGTAGTAAATGGTCAATGGAATATCTTTATTGCCTAAATATCCCGTGTAAATTTTAGACTCGATTGAATGCAGTTGTACGCATTGATACTTTTCTCTGTACTAATGCTCGTTTCTTGTCATAGAAGAAAACCTATAGAGAAATTAAATTATAATTACATACCAAATACAAAAATTAATTAACATAAGTTTGGCAAAAGAGATTTTTTGTTTTTATCTGTTTCTTTTATTTAATGTTTATTTGCTATGTTGCCTAATAAAATTAATTCATGGCCCTGCTTATTCTCTAGCTAAGCTCCAGGACGTAGCAACTGTATCCGGAACAGCGATCGTGACTCAAAGATTTGGCGCCTACAAGTGGCGGGCGGGAATTTATGTAAAAGCATTGTTATCTGTGTATCAAAGACCACAGAGTAGTAAGTAACAGAAGATTTATGTTTATAGAGAAACGGAGTGCGTTTAATTTTTGCTAATTTTTATAGCCCTGGAGATTATACTTTCTGTAAGTTTCCGAATTGCAGTTATTTTCACAAACTATCCAATAAGGACACTAATGGATACTATAATATATGGACAGGATATTAACGATATTTGAGTGAAAATTTTACTTTTCACGCATATTTTAAATTAAAATAAACATAATTGCTGTTGGAAAATATGATGATAGAATCGGCGTGTTGGATTATTAACGAGTGGTTGAGGTAGATATTTATGTGTTATCTAATTTAGATTAAAAGTATAGTTAAAAACACTTTATGGTCTGCTCCATTCCAATGAATAGATGGCATACGTGTCCTAAACAGGACAACGCCGTAATAACCGGAGGAGTTTTTATTTTTTTTATTTTTGCGCCCAGAAGATGGAAAATGGGCTACCCTCCGGAAAAGCGCGGGAATGCTCCTAGCATACCAACGCAGCCGGCTGCGCTGGTTATGTGGGACTCCCGAAAAACCTAGGGGCCTACCCACTAAACACCACCCAAGTTGGCTTTGGCCTTGTGGCCTCTAAGCCTTCATCTGAGGCGACCCATCCTTAGAGAAGGAAAGGGTGCTAGCGGCACTCCCGAGGGAGCATACGCTTGCTGTTAACACTGAAGGTGTTGTCGAATGGTGAGACTATGTGGCGTCTTAAGGACGCTACTAACTGTTACTATTTGAGTTCTTGACTATGGCTGCCAGGCGGCGGTCCAAGTCAGAAGATATCTTGTCGGGGGGATCTGTGAGAACGTTTCTTGGCCTCCGGATTTGGTGGCCTGTAAGACTAGGGGCGGTGTAGTCCGCTGCCTGTCTGATAAGTGGATTGGTATGTTCCTCTGAGGATTTAAAGAATGTTGTACAATAGTCTTTAAAAGATTTTTGGATGGTCGGAATTTGCAGATCGAAGTGCAGGTCGGCGTTCCTCACGCACCAGTGGGCGTTGGTTGCTCTCCTGAAAAAATTTTTTGGACAACTTGGATGGGATGAAGGATTTTGGGATCGGCGTGTGCGAAAACAGGAGCGGCGTATGACATCACTGGTCGTATGCAAACCTTAACCGGAGGAGTAAACGTTCTGTTATTTATGGCATCACTATGCAACTAGAAACTTGATCATTACACAATCTAGGCAGTGTTATTCAGGTGTGAATTGTGCGTGAAGTACTTTAATAGTTTTAAGCTCAAACATTTATGCGGAACAGATATATATCAGTATTTTGAAACAAGACAATACTAAATATTATGTAACTGGTAAAATTATTGTATTTCTCATGTCGATTCAATGCATAACAATTAACTGTAACTGCACGTTAAATAATTATACTAGGTAATATAGATATAATATTAACACGGAATTAACAAGCGGATTTACTCCTTTTTTAATGCCAGCGGCAACGCGTCCGTGCATTCGCCCTTGGTAATATGATAATTATTGTCATGAGCAGTGAAAGTTTAAGTGTGAACTATATTAAAACGATTTTAGTTTTATTATTATAGGTACCTAGAGACAACCTAATTATTTTCTGAGAAATACCTCAAAGTTAATTTTATTTACATTTATTGTTGCAATCATATATGATTATTGTAAGAATTGTCTGTGGGACACTGGTCCCATTTGCATGAAGTCAACAAGTCGAGGCCTATAATTACAGTGGCATTAACACCGTTATTTTTGTCAGCAGCCTTGACTTTTATATGTAAATAACGATAACAATTATATATAAATATTCTATTAAAATTAATTATTTTTTGGCTGAATATACTCGTACAAAACATTAAATTGCCTGAACAATACAATTGTGTATGAAAGTATCGATAGTGTGGCTTAAAAAAATCATTATCCAATACCGACAGTAAAAGAATCGTGTTCTTTAAAAACTTATTAATTGGCTGATGTCACCACTTGCCGATTTTGCGTTTTATTGCAATACATAATAATAACCGCGGGACACCTTGTGTTAAGTTGGAAGACGAAGTCCGCCTATCTGAATCGTTTAATCAGCTAGTCAGAATGGAGTACTTAAAGCCATATATTCAGAGACGGAAGTATTAGAGGCTTAGTGTTATATTGTAATAGCGAAGAAGCCCTGAATGAGTTCGATCTTCGCCATATAGTAAAATCCGGTACCGCCCCTTTCTACATCGTTGTCTGTCCATATCAGTGTTGCCAAGCTTGTTCCAAAATTGGAATCCGTTCAGTAAATTTCCAATGTGAATGGCACGCGTCCGGTACCAGCCCACCATATCTTCACCGAAGTAAGCAATTAACATGTACATATGTAGATCCTGAGTAACAAAACTAAGTAAACTAAGTAACAAGTAGTTTGTGCCTAACATTCGGGAGGAATTACATTAGGTCATATCAGAATTATGCATTCGAGTATGGTGTCCGCAATTATTCAAAGGGGCTTCTACGAGTCGTTTCCCACACAAGCCTAATGAATCACCGATTACACTTAGTACATCTTCCACTCGTGAAACATAATAGGAATAATAATCTTCATTATTATTGCCAGCTTAATACGTGTGACTTCACTCTTCAGATTAGGGATGTTAGGGATATGTAATTTCGGATCCGGATGTGGATACGGACATATGAATAATATTGTACTGTTTCGGTCACGATTACAAATATGAAATTGTTTCGGATAATTGCGGATACGGATATTGGACTTGATTTACAAGGTAACATATTGACTTTCTGTCTAGATATCATTTGGTATTATTATAATGAAAAAAAAAAAGTAAAAATAATAAAAAAAAACTGCCTCAAGATGCTCAAGGTTCAGACAGAGAAAACGTGTTTCGTTTAGACTCTGCCCCTATCCGAAATTATTCAAAACTTTTTTTCGGATTCGGTTACTGTTTTGTATATAAATATATTTCGGATATCCGATAGATTCGGTTACGGTTAAGGAGATCCATAACATCCCTGCTTCAGATTGAGTCAGCCCATTTTGACGCAGGACCGTTAGTGCATCAGAGTGCTGACTTTCCGTTTCCTTTAAATAGTACTTTACTAGTATAAAATGAAATATATCTATATATCGAAGAATGACGTGTTACAACTGTTAAAAAAATAGCGCGCGTTGGTGCAACGATCACTTGTGCTGGAGACTGCTACGTGGACGGGCGCATCACTTTGTATCGGTGAACCTAACCGTTTCTTTGGTAAATATTGTGTACGATTGCCAGAAATGAACGTTTGTGTTGGTAGATAAAGTTTGAACAATTAAAATTATCTTTTGTTTTATTTAAAAGTTGTTGTGTTTGATTTTAATAGGGTATTTACGACTATGTACGGCAGTTAGGATGTTTTGTGAACTAAAAAATAAAGTTAGGTGAAATCAAACTATATTTGAACTTTAGTTAAGTTTGCTATATTTAATCTCTTCAGACAATTCTCCATCATTATGTATACAAGATTTCAGATACTCAACAAATTTTTGAAACAGTTTTTCTAGTCCAGCTCAGATACCTCGTCGACAACTTCTACAACTTGAATGCGTTAGGCGTCTTCCGACGCTGAGAACTGTGTTTTTGGGTTAATTTTTTTATTTTTTATGTTACGGAATACAAAAAAATCTCATGGTACCATATTGTAGCTGCTAGAAAGTTTATCTTAAAGCTTAAGCAACGTATACTAGGAACCATAGAGTCGGTCTATCGACTAACCTTTTCACACTTGAAGCTTTGTTACAGTGAAATATGTTCTGCAGATAATATTGTCGGCAAATATAATTTTTAAACTCCGTTCATCGATGGACTGTGCCTTCTGTGTACAAATAAATAATTTAGGTATTATTTCGTCCTTGTACGAGTATTAGATCGAATGATCTAATTCACTCCATCCATCTATCCAATACAAATAGTAGGTGTAATTCACCCGAAAGACAGCATCGATTTGCTCAGACGAATGATTCAATATTTGAATTGTAGAAAACAGCAATTACAGATATATGTATATAGATAAGTGACAGGAGTTTGCGGGAATACTTAAAGACGTGTACTCTCCGTAGCCTCTCAATACAGTAATTTTGTATTTCGACAAAAAAAACTTCAATCGAGTATAATAAAAAAAATACATTAATATAAACAGGAAAGTGATAGACAATTGTGAAACGAGAACGCTTTGGTACCGTCTACAGAAGGTTCAGTGTTCTTTTATGAGGCTCGGTGTTTGATTTTACAATAAGATTTCAAAGCCGACACGTGATTGCCTATCCCAATTTTCAAGCGACGTTTTATAGCACAGCTTGTAGGTGATGTTATGGTATGTATAAATAACAAGGTCTTCTAGAAATAATTACGCCACAATTGATTTCACACAGCCTGTAATACCTTACTTTGTAATCGTCATTATGTTGATTTAAAAGAATTTCTTTGAAGACGTGTTGGAGACTTCCTTTTTCCATTTCTTCTCCTCAATCAACAATGACTTTACATGCACCTTTTCTAATTGTAGTAGAAGCAAAAATTTACGCGCGAAACTGTATTTATAAAACACAAAAATGATTAAATTATTTTGAATTAGAATATCGCGGGCCAAAGATACGATCATGGCCCGACATTTGTATAGCAAGCAAATGCCGTGCCGTGTCTATATAGAATAGGAGCTCTGAACATTTAGTCGGTGGGTAGGGTAAATAAGATACAAACAAGAAATAAAGCTAACACAATCGTCAGTAATCCATTTATTCTCAATGCAAGTGGTGCGTTGGACGCACGCGCATCATGGTGATATTCGGGAAGATGTACAGCTTGGCGACGTCGAATCGGCGACCGGCACACAGCGCATCGTACTGCTCGTACGCCAGCTTGGTGCCGATGAAAGACACCGCGAACATACACACGAGCAGCAACGCGCAGATAGCCGGACACAAGATGGCGCTCAGTTTTCCTGCACGATTCGAATGAACCGACCCAGCCTCGGTGTCAGTGTCGCTGTGCAGGTCGGACTCCTTGGTCATTACTTACTGGAAGGAAGTTAAATTAACAGAAAATCACCTAGCGAAACGTAAGGAAAGGGCTTGCAACTCGTACTCTTAAAATTGTGTTGGCACTAATTTTAACGTTCATTCGGGGGAAAACGGCCAAAGTCGTGATTCCGAAATTTAAATATTAAAAGAATGCTGTTAGACTCTGTTACCATCATTAGTTAATATAGTGTTACAAATAATTAAACAATCCATTAAGGGTTATAATAAAAAAAGACTGCTCTTATTGTATTATATGGAGTCGCTGCACATATCATGTTCTCTCGTACTTCGCGACAGTCACTTCTTTCTCAGTTATATAACATTGCTCACGATGCCTCCATTTTCATTTTACCCTCTGGTTTTCTCTTTTTCTATAGCCTACAACGGTGTTCTCAAACATGAGATACATTTTTCAAAGTGTGTTTGTACTGCGATCGACGAATATCTTATCTATCTATCTACCTATCTTACTCCCTTAAACATTATACTACGAGTACATCATACATCTTAGTGATTCAATCTTGTCTCAACCAACCAAAAACGCCATTACTTAGCTTATAATTTTAATGAATATCTGTTTTAACTAGTACGTTTCGGTAAATTTTAACAACGCTCGTATTAACTTAGCTTTTTATAAAATTAAGTTTCAGCGCATTGTTGTAGAAACTGATTTTAAATTACCTTTGTTGCTAGATACTGGATACGGGTTTTGCAATATTTTTGTTTCGTTTCACTTAGTTATTTTTGTTAACTTTTAGAAAATCTCAAGAGAAATACATTTTTGACCTAATCCAATTACTTTTGATGAAACGAGAAAACACTGTCAGCATAGCTGTCAGTTATTTTATTTTTAATTATACTGGCCTTGCTATTTTTTATTTTTAAATTTGGTTACTAAACAATCATGGTAGTAACTAAGCCGCGGACTTTTTACGCGTTATATCAAATCAACAATATAATGTCGTTCTCACCTACTGGCGTCGGCCGTTTCTTGTCTCATAGACATTTTCTTAGCATAAATTCATGCATTATGTTGGAGATAAATATTATATTCAATTATAAAGTCAAATGTTATATTCAATTATGAATTGTCGCTTCGACTTTGTCTTACAGTAAGTCGTGCTTAAGGCTCTGTCCAAATTTGGTCGCTTGATTATAAGTGCAGCAAGAGAAAACAAATGAGATTCTGTTATATGCCTACTACTCGTAGATATTAAAATTCAGTATTATTTAATTATTTAGGTATTTCATAACGCTTTGTATGCGAGAAGGAGGCAGCTTTGAAAAGGGGCACTGTTGAATATATGTAGCTATATGAAAAGAATTAGGTATTTTTTTTGGGTTGAGGTAGCACGACCCGCAGTATGTCACTTGTCATTGTTGATGTCTGACAGCCTGCGACTGTATTAGGAGCATAGAGTTAGGAGTTGTTTTTTTTTCGAATACTCATTCTAAAATTTTTCAAATTAGCGCCTAAAGATCTCAGGGATCTATTTGAAGGTATGTGGAGTGGTTTTTTAAATTATTAGTCAGTATGATTAATTAATAAATTAATTATTTAATTATTATGATTAATTACGCATTTATGAGCATTTCGTTGGAAAGAAAAAGGTTTTTATTTTTCAAATGCCATTGGGGCAGCTTTGAACTAAACAAAAGAGGCCCTTCTCTCAATTCTTTGTAACGTTAGGTCTATTGATAAAAATAATGAAGAGAAAGATAAGACATTTAATTTCATTTATTTAGTGATAGTTCAAAACTGCCTCACGTGTGTTCAAGGTTGCCCCAGGAGCGGGGCAGATTTGAACATTTCACTAGTATTTCTAAAATTGATTTGCGGCTTTAACTTTAATATTTTCCTTCGTATGATGCTGGGGATTTATGACATAACGACCGTGTTTAAGCATCGCGGGACTGTCAATTGGTTGAGAATAAGAGATATTTTAGACATAACACAAAGTTCAAAAATGTCCTAATCTGTCCCCCTCTGGCATACGCTATTTTTGCTTTTATTACAGTTTTGAAGAGTTGCTACAGAGTAAATTTTAAGCCAAAGCGGCACGGGTGCATCGCTATTATTTCTAGAAGGTCTGTGATGTAGGTATTCGTCGTTACAATAACATACTTTACCTACAAATACTTTACCTGTTCCTTTATACGTGGCTTACAAATTCCAACAGGTAAATCGCATATGATTTTTGGGATTTTGTTATAAAAACGTTCACTAAACCCCAATATGATCACAGTATTTTATATTGACGATACGACGTATACTATACCTAGTTCTGTTTGACAATTTTGTCGTTATAAATACAATCAAACATTTTTCTGGCTGTACGTTTTTGATTTTTGTACAAATACGGTACCACAAAAGAAATAAGAATTGTAAGAAGTAAAAATCGCTCATAAAGTAATTTATGGTCCTATCTTAAGTCATCAAAAGCGATAGGTGTTTGATAAGTTGTATTATCAGTTTAGGCGGTGCGAAACGGCACATCGTAAAGTTGTTATAGCTACTCTGACGATAAATAAACGCGCGGAAGGAGAATGAAGTGTTTCCTTTATTTTGTTGTATCTGTATTAATTCTTGCTCTTCATATATTTAACGTGTGATGTCGATACCGGATGGGGACACTCGAAAGATTCTACTTTGCTGGTAATTGACCTAACCTAAAGTTACCTTATATTCAAATAACTGTATTCCCTGACCATATTCTAAATTTCACAGGTTGGAAATTGTGTATAGTTTACTTGGGATTTGGTTGACAAAAAATCTCGAAATGCTCCTTCAAGATATTTTTTTTTTATTTACAAAGAAAACTAAGTGATAACTTCAAGTATTTAGCAGTTTTTTAGAATTTCAAGCTTAGTTGCTACAAATGTACACATGTCCAACAGATTTTATTTACTAAAAATTATATATAGATAGAGCATTCAAAGCTCAAAACATGGTTAAATTACATAATCCTTTATTATTGATTTCGAAGTAGCTATTGAATATGCATGCAGTTTAACTGATAGAGTATTCTCTTATCGACGTCCGTATTCAATTATAATCAATGTTGATTGAGATCGGTAACAAATATACTGTTTCCCCACAAGGATTCAGATAAAAGGCCTTAGTCTTATGTCGTTATGGCATACTATCTTCAACGCTCGTCAAAACTAAATCCGCTGCAGTAATTAAGAGGCAGTAAGTTAAGAGGGATCACATTAAAGATGGTCCGTACAAAAGCGCTTGGTCCGAAAAAAAGAAAGTGCTTGGTCGGATTATATAGATGTTAGTTATGGGCTGATGTACACGTCACTTGGAAAACTGTTTTATGCTAACAAATGACAGACAATAAGATGGGTCGTATGGTAAATGATCTTAGCCGTTCACACACAGAGCAGCACAAGGACCATCAGCGTCGCGTTACGACCAACAAGGAAGCGTTAAAATCGCTTGCTTAATTGACTCTGCAAATCTTAACCAAAAAATTGCAGTTGCTTTGGAGAACTTGGTAGCTCAGTGATTATTAAGCAGGTAAGAAACTCCACCACCACGCTCGACTATCGTGTCATAACTTCTCATGTTCTCAAAACGCAGGGACCAAATGCTATTACTTCATCCGTTGGTCGGTGTGGGCATCAGAATAGATAAAGTTACTTAACCTTGTACGTAGATAAGTTATCACTGTATTGAAGTGTTTAAAGAAAGCTTGACGCGTTATTTTGTAGCCGCTCGCAATGTATGTGGACGTTAGCGATTATCGCACACATGGGTCTGAACCGGCATTGCCAGGAATAGTTGATAAGCTTGAGAATTGGATAGGTCAATAAATAAATTACTAAGTTGTTTCTTATTCTGTTTATTTAGTGTTAATAAGTTTACGGCTCCAGGTATACCTTGTAAATGAAAGAGAAATGACGATTTCCAGAATTATTTTTTAAAAATACTATAAAATAATATCTTATGAGATGATAGGACAATGAATACATGAAAGGAGTCGTGTCTTCGATCGGTAGGTCGGAGTTCGTTAAGACTTCAACACGAATCACCTCGAAGTCACGTGTGAATAGACGTGACCGTGTAGCCCTGGTCCTAAAACTTCCGAGTACTTGAGAATTTATTTCTCTGAACTCGTTCCTCATTATACACTATACCTGACAAAGCTTAGGGCACATCGAAATTTAAGTTACTTTCTGTTGAGTAATATTTCTTACAATTTTATTCTGTAGTTATTAGTAATAACAACTCATCAAAACCTTTGGAAACAAGTATCATCAAATGCTGCCATAGTTCATAATAAACAGTAAATTTCGGTAACAAGAACTTTATGATTCTGCGACCTGCATCTCTCACGCCTAGGATCGCTATTCTTCAACATTAGACATTTTATGTTGTTGCGTAGTAACATTCTGTAACAAATATTAAAGCGCTTTAAGACATATTCATAGTCTGTAACGGTTGTACAACGTACATAATACAGCAATTGTTTAAATCAACAAATACTGTTTTGTAATCTGATGTTGCCCACAATTACTTAAACTATGTTCCGACTATAATAAAACGATAAAAAAACAACAGCGGTTTGCATCGTTCCGATAACATGGACATAATCAGGTAATTAAAAATAATATATCTAGAAAAACCTATTCCCTGACAAGATATCTACCAGAACCACCGTTATCACCAGCATTATCACAAAATGTTTTGTCGGTAATTACGTGCATCCGCGCACAATCGTAAACTTTCAAGCAAAAAAGTTAAGTCGACCAGTTATAGTGTGTGTAATGCTGTAAAACCCTTTCTATAGGTGTGTAAAAAAATTATGTCTTAAATACCTGCAGTGGAGCCCTAAATGATCAGCGGAACTGTTGAAGGTTTCGAAATGTCGCCGTAGTAACACTTTTCAGCGGTATACGAATTTTCTGCAAGAATTTAAATATTCAAGCTCCGAAGTGGGTTTCTTATGAAGCCAGCCATACTTACGCTGTTGTGTATTGGTGACTCGTCACGTTGAGGGCTCATGACAGAAATTTTAACCCCGGCTTTTGAAATAAACCCTCTTAATAAGTCGGTTTTTTATATCTCGTGTATTTTGTGAATAATTTTTTTCATATTAAATTTATATTCTACGGCTAGACTACAAGATGTTGCCTAGATCACGGATGGTATGGAACTCTGAAACCGTAACCGTATCCGATATAAATATTCGGACAGGAGCAGAGTCTACATAAAACACTTTATGCTAGATTTTCACCCGCCACGTCGTTCCCGTTTTAGACAGTTTTTATTATTTAATTTTTAAGGCTATTATTTTTTCTGTGATTATAATATCATCATCAATAAGGGTGGGCCATAAAGTTGAGCGGATTTTAAAAAAATCATATAAAAAAATCTACATAACTCAGGAAAGAAAGAATATATTTATAATAAAGAAAACAAATGGGAATATCATTTTTTAAAAAAAACATCGGTGAGATGTGTGCCATCTAAACGTACACACTCCTCCAATCTACTCCTCAAATTCGTGAAAACTCGCTAGCATATCGCTCGTGGGATAGCGGACATTTACTTGCGAATGTTGTCTTTGAGCTGGGCAATCGTCGTCGGTTTATTGGCGTAAACGCGACTCTTGAGGTACCCGCAGAGAAAAAAATCCATTGGCGTGAGATCTGGGCTCCGGGGAGGCCACGGAATGTCCCCTCGACGCGATATCATTTTTCCATTAAACATTTCGTTTACAACTGCTAAAGACTCATTTGATGTATGGGATGTCGCGCCATCTTGTTGAAACCAGGTCCTGCGGTTGTAGGCTTCAAAATTATGCAGTTGTGGAAAGAAAAAGTTACGAAACATTACCGTGTAGCGATCAGAATTTACTGTTATTGTCTGGTCTCGCTCATTTTTGAAGAAATGGGGTCCGATGATTCCTTGGGCCGACATGGCCGCCCAAACTGTAACTTTAAACGAATGCAAACGTCTTTGGTGTTTCAATTGGGGATTTTCTTCGGCCCAATACCGACAATTTTGTTTATTGAAAAATCCACATAAATGAAAATGAGCTTCATCTGAGAAGAGAATATTGTTCAAACTCTGAAAACGTTCTAACATTCTTTCGGCAAATGCACGAGGTAAATGGTGGTCATTTGGTTTCAATTCCTGGACTAATTGAATTTTATACGGGTGTAATTTAAGATCTTTCGCCAAAATACGCCTTAATGATGTCCTTGATATGGCGAGCTCAGCTGATCTCTTTCGAGACGACTGCTGGGGATCGCGCCGTACTGACGCCGCGACTTCGCTTACATTTTGCTCCGTTCTTATCGACCTTGGACGCCCCGCAGATTTTTCATTCAATGTCGAACCCGAAGATTCGAACTTTCTGACCCACGATCTGACCACACTTTCACTTGGACATTGGTTTAAATCATGTCACTACCACTACCCGCACCCCGATCCCGCGTGCTTGTCACGAGTCCATATCCATATCCATATCCATTGTCCATATCCAGATCCGAAATTTTATATCCATAACATCCCTAGTCTAGATACGTTCGGGACACGTATTGATGACATCAGTTTGTTTTCTGGAAACATAAATCAAAGTGAAATGTCAATTATGACGTTTGTGAGCTTGTTACACAATGTAAATTTTTGACTTGATTGTTATGAAGGGTAAAATATTTGTTTGTTTATATTCCTTGATTTTAATAGGACTATTTGGTGCTTGCTGTTATCTGATGACGATTGTAAACCCTCCACCATTACCTGAAAATGACTCCCGACGATATCATACCGTGGGTATCGCTTTGTATCTGAAAAGGTACTGTGCAAACGTAGACATTTTATGTTTTGTAATCGAAAATAATTTTTGAAACTCTTTCAAACTGTTTCTTTAACATGACTAACGAGACATCGAAATCTACTACCTTGCTACTACCTTAAAATTGAATTTCAAGTGAGTTTGCATGGATTTCAACGCTTAATTCTCATTCACTCAGGACACACAAATACAAGTCATTTAATTGAAGAGATTTAATATATCGAGGTAATACTTCTTTGCAGTAAACTATCTACGTTTACACGGGGTCTTAATTCTTAACTACTTAATTATCTCTTTCTATAACAGTTACTAAAATTTTACTTCAAAATTGTCTGTTGATTGTTTATAGGGCGATGATTTCTATTCCAAAGATTCACTACTACCTCACGATAACCCCGATTATGGACTTGAGAAAATTCCGGAAAGAGTAGACGCCGATGAATTTAGGGACAATTTCATGACAATAGTTCCTAAGTATGATATAAAAGCAGAAAAAATCTCTTATGAGCCTGGTAAAAGAGTTGTTCCACCGATCTGGCCAAGTGATGAAATTGTCAAAAAACATGTTGAAAAACAAGAAGCAGAAGAATTAAATCCCAAAGAACTTGAAACATATTTACCAGTAAAAGGCCATCGTCGATCTGTTAATGATAAAAACCATCTTGATGTAAAAAAAGGTACAGGATCCATTCTATTTAAAATTCTAGATGACAGTGGACATAAGAAAATGGAAATAAAATTTATTTCTGGAGGTTACATGAAAACCAAAAAACAAAGAAACAATAAGAATCCTAATCAGTTAAAGTCTAATGTTACTTGTAAGAAAATAACACAGCTCTATCAGAGCACAGAATATAAAAATGATGATGATGTGGGTGTAAACATCTTAAATATTGGGGCTGATGATGTTATTCTTCTTCATATACTTGATGATTCAGATATACTTGTAGATAAAAGCGATTTACCTGATACAAGCAATATTGATGACATGCAGGAATTTGTCACAGATGTAAATTATTTGAATAAAACCTGGAATAATGTATCAAATTTCTTGGATCTGGCGAAAACTGAGAAAATACTTAAAGAATTACTATACAGCGATATGAATAAATTTAGTTTACTCTTTAACAGCGACAATAGAACTACAGTTTCAAGGAACTTAAGTACTCAACAATACAATTCTGATTCTGATATTTCAACTAAGGTACTACATAACTTAAGTGATACAAGTCTGTCTACGGAGCCTATATTATTTAATGACTACCCAGATAAAATCTATAAGGGAAATTTGTTTAACAATATGTTAAATGAAACCTCTGATGATTTATCAAACAATAAAACGGGTTACAATAGTCATTAGATTTCTATATGGGTTGCTAGAGCACATCTTACACTCAATAAAAAAAGTGTAACACGAACTTAAACAAATTAAACAAATGTCACAGATAACTTATATCATAACAATATAGAACTCTGCGTTATTCATAAACGTTAAAAGGCATATTAAATAAATCCATGTATTATTTGGCTACGGTAATTCAATTAACAAGGATAATAACAATGAAAATAAGCAAGCGGTACATACGTTACATTTAGGAATTTTCTTATTTAAAATTAAATCCAAATTACGCATACTAAGATTGAAATTTGAAGCGTTGGTGTTAACAGTTAGTGTATTTTGTGCGTTGCGTGTAGTTGTGAATACTATTATAATTTAAACTGTCGCCTGAGGTGAAACCAAATGGTCGAACCACGCCTTGGCAATCGTACGTATTGCGTTAGGAAACACGAGGTATCCACTCGAATTGACTATGCAGTACATACTCGGTACTAAGTAGTCCGCCTCGAGACCTTTGTAATTACTTTTGAAAAGTTAAGTGAATGCTATTTCATATATATGTGAAGCTCGAGGTTTCGAAACATTTCAAAGTAGAAGCGATTAGAACGTTTCCAAGAAATTTTACACAGATTGAAATAATATTTTAACTAAATACTGTTATTGTTTCCTTGTTGCTACTAGTTCCCTATTATAACATCAGCTCAGTAATATAATATGTACCTAAATAATATAATAGGTGTGTGGTTACCTAATCATTAACCAAACAAAACTATTTGTCCCCTTCGAAAAGATTTCCTGGAAGAGATGCTTCACTGGTAACAAAGCCGTCCTTTGTACACACGTAGCAGTTGACCTTCAATTCTCTGTACATGTTGTTTTTTATGTATGAACAATTTGTGTGCAGCTTCTAATGGGTCTACATTTTTGTAATTGTCGTTTAAGAATCTGTACTTTAAGACATAACTTCCAAATTAATATTGTTAATGGGAATGCTGTACGTTTAGGTCAATTTATTACCAATAGAAACATCTTCTGAATTGTCCAAATGCATTTTACATATGTTTTCCTCCATGAAGTTTTGCTTTTCGGTCAGATTGTCATTACTGGCTCACACTCTCACCTAGTTTTAATACTTATTAATTTCAATCGGAAATCAAAATGTGCTTAGGTGGGTGTTGCTTAAGTGATTTTTATCAACTTTAGGGAATTCCAAAATCAAGCTGCTCCTATGTATTGAATATAGATACAATATTTATAAAATTATCTGAAACTTTAATGAATACGAGCTTGAGTAAAATTGGAGTAGATACCAGACGCATACGCAATACGAAAAGGTGTGTTGGTGCACGTAGCTTGCCATAAGTCTTTTTGGATTTTAAGATCACGTTAATAAGGAACATGCAATGCGAATTACGAGGTAAATACTTAGTAACAATATTACGATCTAAACGATTTGGTGGCGAGAGAGCGTTCCCACGTGCGCCGCCGGCCTGCCTTGGACGGCCTTGCCGATTTACTTTTGCTTAGTGCGAGTCGCTTGACAACTTAGAGTGCTAATTTCCATATACACTAAACTGTTTTATTTTAAAAACCCTCTAAAAGGATCCAATTGCATTTTTTTCGGACACCATTCGTAATTTTTGGAGCGCTATTTACAACTGCCCAAGTCTCAATACTTATGCTATAAAAAGAGAATGAGAATTTTGTGATTTTGCATGTATTCGGAGAGTAGTCTCCGGAATCCCGGCACCTTATTGAAAAATTGTTTCTCCGAATTTTAAGGTACGTAATTACGAATGGACCATAGAGTTTACTATTATATTAACTCTATGGAATGGACATAGGCTATTTATCAAATGTATATTATGTATAATAATTAATAGACGACCCCGAACGATGTCGAGACGAATCGTAGTATAATATAAAGAGGGTTGGTTATAATATATATTGCTTAAACGACATTTTATTTTGTTATGTTATAAAAGTATAATTATAACGAACTACTTACTGCAACAAACTATGGTTGAATGTTATCATTTATTTTACAACGTAAGTGGAAAAAGAGTTAATAATGTTATTTGTTGTTGTAATAACGTTATACTATATAGTGACTGTTTATAAATCGTTGTTTAAGTGTTTACTGCAGTATGAGTTAAACAACATATTTAAATTAAACGACAGCAATATATGGGAGTCCTCTTTCGTAATCATACTATGAGGTGCTTTTACAACCAACCAAACGAGTAAAGGTTACCATTTGTCTGAAATGTCAATACATATATTAGAAAACAGTTACTTTCAATCAGATATTGATGTCGGCGGTTATGTAAACAGGGAAACGAAGGGTGTTGAAAAGATGAACATTATTTATTACTCTTTAATTATGGTTAATAAGAATCACTAGGTGGCTTGTACTACTCCCATGATGCAATCGTAATGGTTTATGTGAGACAAATTTTCTTGTATTTATTCAGAATTTATAACTAAAAATCCAGCCATTTATTTAGTAGCACATACATTCTTGTTTAACGTGATCTCCGAGTACGGATGCTTTACGAAATGTTGCTGGTGGTCGTGTTACAAACGCTCATACACCCGATGTGCTATTACGATGGGCACTGACGTCGAGCGATGAACAAATAGCAGCGTTTTGAAAGTAGTACATCTCGAGAAGGTCAGATACTTGACTGCACTGTTGCCAAGATTAAGATTATTTATTATTATTTACTTATTATTAACAGTAAGAAGTATGGTTAGTTTAACAAAGAAGACCCTATAGTAAATCTACTTATCGAGCGTTGAGCCTTGAGTTGAAATGGTTGGTCGGGATGTCTTAATATTAATGTGCGTCGATGTCGTCGGCGCCACATTGAATCGTTAGGCAGGGTCATTAGTGTGTATTATTATAAGACGGGCATATGTTCATACAACTTATAAAGTTATCATCGTCAGACGAGTAGAAGCGACCCCTGATACTAAGTGGTTACCGACCTCAAACAACCGTTACACTAAATGTAATACCAATGATGTCGGCTAATAGGAATGGACAAAATGTTTGTTAAGTAGCTCTCCGAAATTCCTTTTATGCTTGTCGTTTTAAACCATGTTCTTTTCGTTCCTCCTATCTGACTTCTTTTTTTTCTGTGAATTTAATGATCAATTTCATAAGCAGTGCAGCATAGTTTAGTGATCGGGTTGTATTACTCTGTAGCTAGCATTGGAAAATAACTGCGCCGACCCCGTTTCTTAACTTAATGCTACTTTTTGATCTCACTGGTTCGCGTACAGAATGCAGCCGCTTGACGTACGCCGCCTTGCATTGTTTCGTTACTGTCAGCAAGTAATGCTTTTAGCAATACATCTAATCTGTTTTTATATTTGTTCACTTCTTCATAAATAAATTATTATCATTTAATAAATGACTCATTAGGAGTTGTTTTTAAGAATCCTTCTTTAGTGCTCATTTAAGTTATACAAGGACTCAGATGTTTCATACTGTTAAGCCCACTTCATATTCATTGACTGTTCGTTGACTGTTATTAAGTGTTAGATTTTTATAATGTTTTGGACCTATAAAATCGCTGTTCTGTGAAAGGCAACCTTTTTTTGTGCAACATATACTTTTCGAAACAAAATGATTGCTATCGATACTTACCCTATTTTACGAGAAGGTTTATTCCTTTGCTAAAAAACCCGAGAGCGAGTATTTATAAATTCTCCGAAGGTGGTTTTGATTGCCTCAACGAAATTTTTTTTTCCAAGCAAAAAGTATTCTGCAATCCGAAAAAAGTGGAAATCTGGAGTGAGGTTGGAGAAAGGTGGATGATGGAATGTTGACCACGATTGTCACTGTTTATCGTGCCATGTGTGCTTGGGCGTTGTTCTGACGGAACGGTGGAGCTACAAAAATTGACCGGTTTCGGTTAACGATTGGAAACAAATGTTTATCGGCCCCGAACAAGGCTTTCAGGCCTCGTTAATTGTGTGGATCAATAATGTCGTGTAACCATTAACCGACTATGGAAATTGATCCTTATTGTTCCGAACCCGAACAGTACAGGCTGTATTATTAAATTATAGAAAACTAAGTTTGTTTTGCAACTTAATAAAGTAAACGGCAACTTGATTAAATAAAATTTATAGAGGCGGCACTAATAAACGATCTATTCAAATGTCTCAACAAAATTGAATCAACCTCCCTGAATTCTCATAAAACAAAACTAAGGGAGGATTTTACAAAAGAGAACTCGGCTCTAATGGGACAAGTTTATTTGTTTACGGACTGCGTACAAGCTGCGAAACCATCTAATTAAGAAGTCCTTGAATAATTGAAATTTATGTGAATGTCAGCAGGCGTAATGAGATAACGGCGAGAAATTAGCTGCTTTGTTACATCCAATAACCTTCGCGATGTAATATCTTTTCTTTTTCATACCTCTACTAATTTAACGTCTCCTTCATCTGGATAACTTAACGTTGAAGAAAGTGTTTGAGTCCACGTGAACATATTTTTCTTCAATCATAGACTCTGGTACTGACCATAAATTCGTTCTTTTATCATATTCTCTGTCACTACCTAAAATGTTACTATTTGCGATCTTTATAGATTTTTTTTCTATTCTAGCGCTTTAGTAAAAGCTTACTCAAAATGTGTCAAATTTTGGTCGTAAAACATTACGAGTACATGTTTATCACGGATTGACTCAGTCTCTTTCGTTTATGTTTAAACAGTCACGCTCTGGCAAAATCAAAAATGAGAAAATAGTATGGTAGCGACTACAATTGCACTGTTACAAACCTCGAAATGTGCAAAACACAATTTAATATTTCATGCTCCATTACACATGTGTGCTCAAGTTAACGTCGCTCCGTTAAAAAGGTACATAGGATTTGGATATAAGCTATACATATTCCATTGAACTTAAGATGAAAAGGACCTTAAGTGCTCTGTTAATACAAGCGAAAATTTAATAAAGCTATGACTCGTTTTTAAAGACTCCAATCTTCGCTTCAAATGTTTTACTTCACCCGATCCTGGGAATTATTATATTTTAACCATAATTGAAGCGCCCATAGTCGGCTTGCGTCGATTTTTAGCGATCAACCGAGTTAAATAAATGACCAATGTCTTGAGCGGTCCCGAGCTTGGGCGGGCACATGAAGCTGTCAGTTCCTGTTTTTATCGTCAGTAACGGACTTTAGGCAACGTGGAAGACCTTCGGGCGGCATAAGAATTTTCGACACTTGGGTTTGCCGCTTTTTTAATTGCGAGTTTACTTCACTGCAAAAGGGTGCCTAAAAGTGGCCTCTGTCCACATTCTTGTTACGGTTATAAAGCTGAATTCCAGTAAAGTAGCAATCGAGTGGTGCATTGTTGTTCAAATCTGCTCAAAAAGGTTGAACCTTAAACAAAATTCTAATCATTAAACTCGAGGAGTGCTTTCCATCATACAATGATATTAGAGCTCACGAAGTGGACGTGAACGGTGTTGCGAACTTTTTCAATTTGGTACAGGCATAAGGGGCTTATTTTCAAATCCTTCGTTATTGCTTTTACGAGTTTACTGGGAAACTTTCATTTTAAATACGTCAATCAAAGAGTTGGGGCCTAGTTCAGGGTTGAATCAGAACGCTATGTGGTAAATTATTCTCACACACGATAGAAAAAGTTGCTGTTGAACGAACCTGAATCGATATTGTTTGTATTGATTGAAATCAAAAAGTTTTATATTACTCTTATAAAAAGTAATAAATCCAAGCGAGAGAGAGAGAGCAGTGACGTGCTGAGTGATTTATGATTCACACAGTCTTATTTTCTGGGTTTTAATCAGTCACTTGTTCTTATTAATTCGACTTTATATACATATTTTATGTTACTCGGAGGATGCCGCTTGAATAATTGGCACACAACAAGAGTTAAGTTTTTGCTTGTTACGATAACAACAAATAAGAATTTCGCTTCTTCGACTCCGCTAATAAAATGACGTAGACATCAAATAGGTACAGGGAACGGCAAGACGATAGTTTTGAGTATGATGATGATAATTAATCTTAGGCAGGACCTATGGTATGTAATCGAAGTCAGTTCCAAATATAATAGCGGATCCATTATTTAGAAAACATTATATTACATTCAGGTGGCCGCTGTCAAATCAAATCATTCAGACTGAATCTTACCGACCAATTAGATCATATTTTTTCATTTAGATTGTCGGTTCGGTTAATGTGATAGATAAACGTTTGTTATATATACTATATATATATATATATATATCCTCCTACTATTGCTCGAATGCGTATTTTTTTTTCATAGAATAAGTTAACGCTTGACAACAATCCCACCTGATAGTAAGTCGTGAAGAAGTCAAAGATGTTGAACGCACTAACTTATAAGAGCCTATTCACTCTTCTCTTGAAGATTCCCACATTGACAGAAGGCGGAAACACCGACGCTTATTATAGTACATATATCAGCATTTCAATTACAAAAGAACTTCTACTCTATGCGGCATCATTATTTGTTGTCTTCGAGGAGATCATGTGCTCTTAATAATATTGTATAAAATGTAAAATGATAATATGGATTTGATAATAAGCCCCGTAGTTCATAAAGTGAAGTTATTTCCTAAGATTGTTCTCAAGTCATTCAAGTTTGTGTACCTTGACCGTTTTGGAACTGTAATATCAATGTGATATTCACATGATATTTACCGTAAGATATTTCGTTATGTAACTAGTAATAGTATATGAGTTGCACGGTTGGTCTGCAGTCTAATAGGTTGTGAATTAACGGGTATCCCAACCGGCCAGGTGACTGCATCTTTAATACCGTAAGTGGACGATAAGCCAGCTGCAACGCTCGACAGCCTTGGTAACACTACTATCGATAATTCTTCTACCAACCCATCACAGCGTGCGAGAGAATCTTCCTGGCCATTAGCCGTGGTATACCCGAATGGTATACCCGATTTAATTTAGTCTCCAAGGGGCTGCAGCTGCTGTTGTGGTAATAGTGTTTATAACGTGAAAATCGGTTTTTGTTGTTAAAATATTTACTTGGAAGGTTGTGAACAAATGAGTTCACAATAACATTTGGTTTCATTCAACATTGCTTTCGTTTCAGAGGCTTGCCCACGCATCTCCAAGTACCTAACCACATACAGTAATTTTTTAACTATAATTCATTTTCATTCGGCAACACTTCGATGATGTCTATGGTGTTACTGAAGTCCATGGCGGTAAAAAATTTCCATCAGGTGGATCGCCTGGTTGTTCATCAAGTAGTTACACAAAAAAAAAAAATATAATGTTCTTTTTTATGTTAATAGTCGACAAACGAGCAGACGAGCCACCTGATGGTAAGTGGTCACCGTCGCCTATGGACATCAGCAAGTCCAAAGGTATCATCGATGCGTTGTCGGCCAGGAAATGCGAAGAAGGTAAGAAGAATTTTCACCTTATTTCAATTACTACTAAAATAAGAGCTGGTTAAAAAGTTTGTTAAATATCTATAAGTAAGTAGTTGTGTAACTAGTATGCACCGACATGCACCGACCCGTTACAATCAACGGCGATGTTAACGCGATAGGGCCCACGCGCGCTCGGGGGCAAGTTTCAGTCAATGCACTTTTGTTATTTTAATCCTACTTGTTTATTTCACGCCACTCCGTATTCCTAAGTCGATAGAGTTCATATTACTACTAAGCATTCAACAATTTATCATCTGCGCACGCCATTAATACAATGTTAATAATCTTTTGATTACGGGTCAGTCGAAAGGTCGATCGAAGCGTGTTTTGTATGACCCGGTGGCGATTATTACATTCTGTTTAACTAACTTAGTGTTATTAGTCGATATAGATTAACAGGTCGCGGATACCTAAATGTATCAGTCGATGTGAAACAAAATCACGGCGACTACTTAAATCGTAGTTACCGCGGTGTATTTTATATGATCAGGTGGATATGGTACTATTAGCAAACTTGATGTTAGATTAGAGAAGTTCAAAACTAACACTCTACAACCTGACTGTCCGAGAACAATATACTTTTGGCTAGTGCACACGTTCAGGGTGAGGCACAATACACAATCGTCTGCTACATAATGTACATGAAATATATTAATCTTACATTCCAATCGATAGCACTTTTGAAGCAACCGAATGATGATCCATTACATTGTTGCACCTTGAACAGTTAAATAACGCAACTAAAACTAGTATTTAAGGTATTCACAAAGTAGATTTTGGATTTTAACAGGATTTCCGTTAGCGATTACGTTGTTATATGTGTTATAAAAGAATATGTTAAAGTATAAAAAATAAGTAAACTTAGTTATTTGAACTTTGGTATCTCGTTAGGGCCGCAATAGATTCGAGTCTTGCGTACATTTGGAATTGTTCGAAATGAAATCGATGTGCGTAATTACGAATATGAATAACTTGCATTGGTGTCGGATACACACACACGCGCAAACATAAACACACACTGATTTCTTGTTAATTCTATTGCTTAACCTATATTCATAGTTTTCCCGGTACTCACAGTGCGTAAAGCGATTGGAAGATGTTAATTTTATGAAACTATATTGTCGCAGTGGAGGTAATCGTTGGAGCAAATATTAAATATTTCGAGGGACTACTTAATTTGTTTTGTCGCGGCGGCGGCATCGCGACACACAGTTGCATAATATTTCTAAAAGGGCAATTATTTATAATTATTATTCGCACATTAATTTCACAAATATATTTAACCTCACTTCGATATATTACAGGTTTCAACAACGGGCGTCAAAAAATTGATTTTCTACGGTTTCATACAAATAAGTCATAAGTTTTGCAGTATCTACATGAACAGGGTCTAGTCAGTTGTGTTATATATATTCTGATAAATCGCTCTGAGTTAAACACTTTTTTCTATGAAATAAAATAATCTAAGTACGTGACCGCGCCGAATATAACAACAGTAAAAAAAAAATTTTATCCTCGCGAGTTATTCTTCACAATTGATTCTGGAAACTTTCAATATATATGTTAAAGTCCGATACAGATGAGAAGGTAATATTAATGTGTCCATGGTACAATTATGGTTCCCTCAGGTGACCCAATCACTTCAAAATAAAAAAAATCCGTCATGACGTATCAAATATAGGTACAAATGTACACTCATCAAAAAGTCTAAGCAAAATGTGTCATGCTACAAATAAAATTATTTCAATGATATCATTTCTTCCGAAAGTTGAGTAGGTATGTAACCTTTTTTTTCCTGATAACATACTGGCTGGTTGTAAAAACGAACTATGCTCGTTTTTATAAGTCGAAACATGACCGCTGAAAATTACGTTACGTTAAAATTATTAATTATTCTTAGGCTTCATGTCCGTTCATTTGTACAAACCCTGTATTGTTATAATTAAAAGAAATAAATTTAGAAGATTGATTCTTTTAAAATGTTCTGGATAATTACAATTAAATAAGTTTCAATAGTAAAAAAGAGGTAAAAGTCACTTGGCGCGCGGAAGCTTCGAAGACGAGAACGTGCGTTAGGGCGCACGAGACGGTCGGAGTCTCCGGCGTTCAGCGCACGAAGATTTCGGTGCGACGACAAAGACGAAGGAACGAATGAAGACGGACGAAGAAGAAGATAAACGCAAAGTAGATGTGGAAAATATTAGGTACAGTTTGACATATCGCGCCAGTTCGATTGAAATTTCACTAAACCAGTAAAGTTAAACGTAATTAATATTGTACGGCTTTTTAATAAATATTTAGTCTTCCATTCTTTCAATTGTATGTATATGATGGGAAAAGAAACACACGCTCGATGCCAGGTCAGCGCCGACGCCGGCGCCGTGAACGACCTCAGCGAGGACCTCAGTCCACTTATATAATCTAACGTTATTCAATTTACTTAACGTCACATGTATTGAGGCGAATAATCTTTAACCAAAATTCAAATATGGAACGTATTCAACTTCGATTTAGTATGGATTCGCTTGTTTTGAACGGTTAACATAAGCCGAATAATTTTGTATTTGGGCCACACAGCCCATAGTTTAACGGGCTTAGATTTGGTTCAGGTTCAATGTTCCCATTCGGAATACTCAAGTAGGTTTCATTCCAGATAAAAAATAATAGATGCATTGATTTATAAGGTCAGTAGCCGCCACGGGTCTTTGTTGGTTGTAAGTTGATCAGTTTATTTTTTTGGTCAAATTAGGTTTATTTTCAAACTTATAAAGTCGTCCTTGTGGATTTCTCAGTAACCAATATCCGGCAATATGGGGAGACTCCAGGATCGGTCTTTTTCTCTTTTCGGTGTAATGCTAAATGGGCCTGTTCTGAGAAATTAAAATTTCCCCTCCGACTGCCACCCCCGCAAGACAGATTTCTGGGGCTCTAGAGAGAATATGTAGATGTAGAACTTTGGCGATCCAGCGACTCAATTTTAACCGTTCGCCACCCCGTGGCTCAACTGTCGGGTTTTACTAGATTCTGAGTAGGATTGACGCTTGTTTGATTATGTTAGGCAGTGTCAATTTTAGGATTCACAAGATCGCAGACTTCTATGAAGCTTTCATACGAGGTTCATTCTTAAACACTATACGACTCTTGAGGGGCTTAATACGCTCAAAAACCTTCTCATTTAAAAAGTATTTTTGGGTTCCAAACCAAAATATATGAATAGGCATGCGACCAGGATTTAAGAATATTTTTTGTTATCTCCAGAATAAAGTAATTTTGACGTAAAAATACAAAAGAAAATAACTTTGAAGCAATAGCAAAATTAGCTGGATCACAATCGTCGTATATACGTGTGAAAAAGACAGAAAGTATATGGAATAACATTTTGATGTTTTTTGTTATTTATTTTCTGGGTATAAATGACTGCTTAACGCTGATTTATTGGTAAGTTTAAGTTTTTCATTGTGAGCGTTGAAAGTATTAGGAAGTTAAATAAAACAACATTACTGGCCCATTATATTTCCCGTGTTTTCTTTATAACTTGTTTATAATATAATAGGTTTGAGAGTTTGTTTTTGTAATACGACATTAATCATGCAATACTGTATGTCAATCTTTCAAATCGTAATGTAATGAACCCACATTTGCGCAGTGATTGTACGTAAGCAACCCTGTTTTTGGTACCATAGCATTCATAAATAACATTACGGTCATTCAATTCATTTTTCTTACCCTTTGTATATTTGCATTGTTAAATATTTTTTTCTCATATTTGGAGTTCTCTTTGCCATTTTACCTTATCGTTACGCACTCGTACAGCCTGCCGCCATTTTGGCTATTTTAAAAGATAACCTGTCACTTTTTACTTTTTAATTAATACAGTTTTGAATAAATCTAGTTCTATTAACCAACATAAAACTAGACCACTAGGTTTACAGCGACCGTTGGTTTGTAATCTATATAATTAAAACGGGAAGAGAAAACCTTGCGCCCCTCGTTCCTCTCTGTTTGACTACAGGTTTTGATTTTCTTAGTTAAACTATTCATAAGCTTCAAAGATGTCGACTAAAAAAATTACCTATTACCTACCTATTAAAAATTGTGTATAAATCTATGTAATATAGATCAAGACAACCGGTACCTATTTGTGCTCTATTTGTCATTGATTCCACTGATTTCCTACATTTTGATTTGCTTGGTAGTTCTTGACAAGTTTTATCGATAAACAAAAATGTAAACAGAATGTTATTTAATAATTGTGGGCGTTTCAGCCACTAGACGAACACTTATATTTCAGTGTGATGGATCCGATAGGTCGCTACCTACCGTTACGAGATAACAAACATGAGAGAATGTAACCGGAATTTGTCAAGTAATTTTCGACTATTATGAATCAATATTTCATGGTCTTTAGTTTTTGAAGTACAGCAAGGCGTGGTTGTAGAGACTTAGTCTATACTAATATTATAAAGTGGAAGTGTTTGTAACGAATAAACTTAAAAACAACTGAACCGATTTTAAAAATTCTTTCACCATTAGAATGCTACATTATCCCTGAGTCACATAGGCTATATTTATTATTAGAAAAAATAAGGGATCCTTGTTAAAACTTCAGTACGTAAACCAAGGTGTAAAAATGTAAATAGAGGAATGAAAAAAAATAAGTTCAAGTAAAAAAAAACCCATCACAAATAAATTACTTGAGTACATAAAACTAAAAAAAAAGCAGTTTTAAAAGTCCTTTATAAAGGTAAAATTATAAATATATCTCAAAGCCGGGGCAGGCCGCTAGTATTTCATATATCAGAATACAATAAATCAATATCGTTAATGGCAGTATGTGTTGAGTGATATCCATTTTATATAAGGTTTCCTAAAACAATTAGTTTAACTATACATAATAATATCTTTGGTCTGTTTGACAGATGTTTGTCTTGAGAAGAGTATATTAGTTGAGCAGTATGACGTACATATCCCCATAATTTTGAAGTGTTTGATATATTAAAATGTCGAATTCTGGCAGAATTGACGCCGTCCTAAAACTGTTTTCTTTCCTCAAATCTCCTGTAAAGCGTACAGTGTTGTGTATAGGAAATTTTTTGATAAATTATTCTTTCCTGTTGTTGCGGCCACAGGGTCCCGACCCCAGCGCAGCCCAGGCTCGGCCGGGCGGCGCCGGAGTCTTGCATGATTGTATTTGGGTCGACCGTTAGCCGGGGCCGCTTTAATCTATTTACGAAACGTGACGTCATCTGGTCTGTTGCAGGATCGCTTTACTAGCATCTTCTAAACGCATTTAGGGTAGAAGAGTTTTTCTTTTTTAAATGGTCCATTTACATATTGAAACAACCTTCGAATGCAGGGTAATGAGATGAGATATTACCCAGCGAACAACGCATTAATTTGTACTAAGATAAAATGTTACGAATAATATTTAGGTATTCACTTGGATGCAGTTATTGCGTTTATTTTTTTTTTATAATTGGTAAATCATGAAGAGTTTATCAACTCTCTCACGTTTACACACACCTTAGCGCATTCCCACTTCCATGGCCAGCGACTTGCTTTCATGTGCGACCAATGTCTTTCATGATGTCCTATGAGCTTTTAACATTACATTTGATTAATCTCCGAGTGCTAGTTCTGCTTAACGAAATCGGCCCTTCTGGCACCGTCATCAGACCTTCTGTCCAGATCGCGTAAGCCGAAGGTTTTACACATTTATAATTTGAGATCCTATTACAATGTTGTCCTGAACACAGGCAATAGATCAACAGATATTGGAATATGGTTCAATAAAAAGGTAAAACAATCCAATAATAACAGTTATAAAGTCGGATATTATCAATTTCAATAATTAGTCAATAAACAAACTACTACGTAACCAACGCTGCCGACGAGATCACTCCGGCGATTAGAGATGTTCTTATCATCGAGGAAAAAACCAATTCATGATAACAAGTAGGTAGTATATGAAATTGAAGTAAATTAAAATGTTAACTTAATAGCCTGCGAACGAGTAGACCAAACACCCGATGGAACGTGTTTACAACCGCTCACAGAAAATTCGTCACGGCAGCTGAATGGTGCAGGACAAAACGCAACTTCGGGGGGAGGTGGCTTTCGTCGGAGTCTACTTTTCTCCGAACCGTGACCTGGCGACCCTGGAACGGTTTCTCGACGTTCTGGGGCCGCTGGTGGGGCAGCTAGCCCCCCTCCAG
>PDGT01000007.1:8015075-8169503 GCA_003671415.1 Megathymus violae
AAAAAAAAAAAAAAAAAAAAAAAAAAAGGACAAAACGCAACTGCACCCGTCGTTCAACTGACCGTTCAAACACATGGCAACAAGAGTAACAATATTCCGGTGCAAGATACCTACATTTGGTTTAATAACATTACATAGAATTATTTAATTTGTTTACACATTATTGAAACCACTACGAATCACGATGGGCGGACTCAATGCTTAATGGCATACCTACCAGTCGAGCTTCGGAGACGGTGACAAGTCGAGGTAGATGATCGATAAATAAATATTTTATATACTTAGATATTTACTTAAATTATTATATATATAAATATATAGAAGACATACAAATATATACCAGTGTAAATATGTTGCATGGAGACGAGACATTACATATATATAAAGAACTACAGCAACTATAATGTAGTTATAACTCACTGAGGTTATCATGTGAGGCCGGATAAATGTTCGCGCACTTGTTTTTTAACGGTACACAGAGTTGGTGCTTGTTATTGTTCTTCTTGCTAATTATATGATAGGTCGACATATTGGTGTTATATTGCATTAAACGCAATTATGAGGAACCAAGCGGTGGTAGGTAGCCTAGTGGTTTCAACGTCAGTCTCCCACAAGAAAGACTCCAGTACGAATACAAAACGGAAAATACACAAAGCACGTAAATTAATTATATTGTATGTACATATTATTATATTTTGTATGATAAAAGGTTCTAGCAGCACAATGTGGCACAAGTACAATACAATTGGAGCCACGTTTCCACGATATTTGTTCTTGTTGTATCTGAGATTGAACAACCTGTGCCTAACTTCGTGGTGTCGATTTTAGGTGACCGTGTGCGCGCGCATCGTAAAAATTCTCTCCCATAATGTTTCCCGAACGGGCCACAAGAATTATTACTTCAAAAATAAATGAATACAGTGATACTACAAGTTTGGTAGGTCTTTGTGGCTTTTGTTACAAAAAACAGTCAAAATATATACATTTGTAAACAAATCTTCAAGACGGCTATCAAAGTGTTCCAAAGCAATTTTTTTCATGTTATTATATCAAACATTTTTAGAAGTATATGAAAGAAAGTAGACATGTTCAGTAAAGTGTTTGAAACATGTCTCAAAGACTCTGAACTGTCGAAATTAAGTAGATTTTTTATAATATCTTTAATATTCAATATAGATAAAAGAAATTAACTATAGACCACTATAATTTTACTAAGGTATTAGAAATTTATGAACCTTTTTTGCAATATATCAAAGGTATGTCGAGATGAAAATCACGAAAAATATTAAAATCGCGCTCCTGAGTAATAAAATCTCTTAAGAAGCGTCTTGGTATCGTAAAATGACTATGTACTAATAATATTACTACATGTACTAATAATATTACTACATGTACTAATAATATTACTACATGTACTAATAATATTACTACATGTACTAATAATATTACTACATGTACTAATAATATTACTACATGTACAGATAAATATATTCATATTATTACCAAGCGAGGATTTCACTGCCTTCGGTAAATATTTACGCAAGATTATAATTATAGACAGAGGAAGTGCTAAGGCATGTTATTATTTAACGTAACTACATTTAAATGACAGTAAAATAACATCGTACAAGTATTTGCCACTGGTAAAAATAATTGTGTGTTATTACCTTGTGTATGTGTTAAATGTTCAGCGAAAAATAGTGTAATTGTGGCTATTATCGTCAGCGTTCGTAGGCCCGCTACATACTTTTTATTATATTAATAGCCGACAACGAGCAGACGAGCCGCCTAATGGTAAGTGGTCACCGTCGCCCATGGACATTAAGCATGACCAAAAGTATCACCGATGCGTTGTCGGTCAGAAAATGAGAAGGTAAGAAAGAAAGTTCTGGCTCTTAAGCCCCCAGCCGGAATACGACGAGTCGTTTGGCGGCTGACCCAAGCACTAGGTCGTAGCTAGCCAGGCAGGCTTAACGGAAATATAATAATACCAGCAATAATATTTATGACCTTTACAAATGAGGGGGCGTGCAGTACTCCCACTGCAAAATCTAATTCAGAATCGGTGAAGAGGCCACCAGTGTTAATGTCACTACGATGAAGTTCGTTTAATTTTTGACTATACATATTTGCACCCGAGGAGACTCGTCGGTGATCACTGACCCTGGTCCAGCGCGGTGTGGCCCTGGCGAACGTGAATGTTTTATAACACTAGCCGTCTATCGCCGCAGTATTAAAATTCCCAACCCGTCCGAAAGCTTCATACAGTACGGTCGCTCTTGTTTTTCCAAACATGGAACAATGTGCTTACAATTTTTTTTTGTAAGAACACAATTATTAGTAGAACAGCTGGATAAATAAGAAATGTTTAATTATCGATAATACAAACACCGCAGAAGGTCCGTCAGCGGCGTGCACAGGATTATTACACTGGGTATGCGGCGGAGTACTCAGTCACAAAAACTTTTTCTTTTATAGATTTTTAGCAAACCCACAGCCACGCGACGGATCTCATAGTCGGAAACCATGTCAACAGAACAAGTCTTAGATGTTATTTTTAATTTTTAATAAACACACATTTTCAACAAAAACCTCACAATCAAATAACATAAAAAAAATCAACAAATGCACTAGTAAAAGCAAATCACTACAATCATTATAGAATCTCAGTAATAATTATATATTATATATAGAAATTATTCAAAT
Organism: Megathymus violae; assembly: GCA_003671415.1. Lineage (NCBI taxonomy): Eukaryota > Metazoa > Arthropoda > Insecta > Lepidoptera > Hesperiidae > Megathymus > Megathymus violae. Next base: position 8,017,782 of record PDGT01000007.1, read on the forward strand.
TCAAATTCAAAATCATTTAATCATATAGGTATTCAGTAAGTACACTTATGAACATCATTTTTGGCTTCTACCACCGTTTCGTAAAGGTGCTTTAACAATGAGGAGAAGAAACGGCGAAATGAACTCCTAAGCACATCTTTTAAACAACATATGGTTATTACAAAAGTTTAAACCTGTGCGGAACTGGTTTCGACACTAATATTGTCCAGGCATCCTTATCATTCATGTACTCATCTATACTATAATATCCTTTGCCTGTAAGTTGTGTTTTAATGCGACGCTTAAAAGTTCCAATGGGCAACTCGCGTAACGACTTAGGAATCTTATTGTAAAAACGAACTCCAAGCCCCATAAAGGAACGCTGAACCTTTTGAAGACGAAATGCAGATGTAACCAAAATATGCCTATTTTTTGTTAGATAATTGTGTGTATCACTTTTCTGGTTATACGTTTTTAATTTTTTTTTTTTAAATACTAAATTACTATATATATGTACTGACTGGCTACGGTGAGTTCACCTATTTCTTGAAATTTTTATCTTAATGACTCACGCGACTTTAATGTGTATATGGCTATAATTGCTCTCTTCTGTAATATGAATATTGAATCAATGTCCGCTGATTTACCCCACATTGGGATACCGTAAGACATAAGACTATGAAAATAGGCAAAATAAACAAGTCTAGCTGTCTCTACATCAGTGATTAGTCTTATCTTCCTAATAGCGTAGACAGACCTACTAAGTTTACTTGCGAGAACCGATATATGGGCGCCCCACTGAAGCTTACTATCTAAGGTGACACATAAAAAAACTGTGGATTGTTCCATAGGCAGTGTTTCGATATTTAATCTAAGGATTTTGCTTACCTTCTGCACATTTGGTAGTCCAAACTCTATCGTAAACTTGTCGCCAAACGCCTGGCAAACATAATGTTTGTGTGCTTGCAAATAGGTGCTATTTATAAAATATTAGGTGTTTTTAGGTTATTATATTTTGTTTATTCATTTATTTACTATTAATTAAAGTAATCTAAAACGTACGAACATTTTATTAAAATATCTGTGAATGGCAAGTAAAGCACTGCATTTCTGCCTACAAGGAGCGCACGCGCCTGACTGAGGTCCGTTAAATAAAAAAAATGTGCGTCATCAAATAAGTGTCGTTCATGCGGTGCCGTTTATTCGAAGAGCGGTGTTGATATCATGAGCTGTTGACGGTCGCTGGATCTCGACTCGTAGTTCAAAATTGTACTAGTCGAGCTGCTCTAGTGCTTACGTTTACTATCAGATCTGTCGTTGGTGAAGGATAACAAAATAAACACGCACGTAACCGTTTATCACTTTTTTATAATTTATTTTCACAACATTTTTTATTTAGTTTTCTGTAAAATTTACAATAGCTTAAAACTCCTCACAAATATATAGTAATAATTAACCCAACAACAGCGCGGGGCGCACGTCATCAAACAGGCAACTCGGAAGAGAAAAAATTATAAATGTAAATATATTTCATAAAACCTATTATTTAAGCTTATACAACGTAAGGCGTTATGTTCTAGCAAACCTTAAACTAGAGAGTCAGTTAGTCGTGGCCACGCTTGTAACATATGAGCGGGCTCGCGACGTCGCGCGCTTCTCGACCTGCCGCATAAACAGTAGCGATCACATTACGAGTGGCGATTCAGAGCGCTCGCGTGAACGGCGATGGGAGACGGAAGAACGTGGTCAATTCAAGATTTTAGTACAACGAGCAAATACATTAAAATATTGTTTTTGACAACCCTACTTCAATGTGAGCCAAGGGATTGAGCTTGACGGAAAATAACTTGTTTGGGTCATATTATTAACACAACTCACAACTCCGTCAAGTGACAGCGCAAGCCGACAGCAAGTCATCGCTTTAAATAAAATTATTTTGTTATGAATCATTTAACAAACTTGAATCGATGCAAACCAAATGGTCCCTGTACGTCCAAAGTTTAATACCTACACGTTCAAAGTCTCTGAGATGATTTTCTACATTTATTGATTTTATAAAATAAAACTTCAACCATCGTAATGTTCGATCGCTACTGCTTATTTTCGTCTAGATTCTGAAAATTGCGCTTTTGGGCGCTTGTATGCTTTTACAACTTTACACCTACAGATGTACCAAACAAATTTAAACTGACTTTTTCCACTGCCACCATCTAAATATAACCTATAAATACAGCTTGCGTTTACAAAAATATTGACATACAAACACCCACCCTCGGTTTCTGTAAACACAAATAGAGTTTATATTTGAAGTATTGAAGTACACTTAATATTTCTATGTGCAATATTGTTTCTATATATATATATATATATAAAAACAGATTCGATTCATAAATGCTTGGTGTTTATATAATTTTGTGATATATTCTAAAAATAAAGTCAAAAAAGCACTCAAATCCCAGTAAACAAAAAACTTATTTAATATTTTGCTCAAAATGAAAAAAAGAAATACAGTCCATCTTCAGTATTCATTTCATAAATTATTTATACCTGAACATTACCAAACATAAAGTACTTTAAGACTTAGTAAACAATTATAATGTTGTGTATTTCATGTAATATCCAGTTCTTTTATTTATTTAACAAAGACCGTATACTTTACCGAAGCACACAAGCGCCATTGACCAGTGCTCAAAAATAGAAATAAAAAACTAACAATTAAAATAAGGCTAGCTGAAAACTGATGGTAACTATAGAAAAATAAAACCTTATACTATAATGTAATGCAATGTCTCTCTGAATAAACAATTCAAAACATTTGAAAACTTAAGAAAGTAACTGACGGTGATTTGACACAAAAATTATTTCTGAATGAGCAAGTTAGGCCAAGATACTTTGATTCTGACCGATCGTGATACAATCTAGGCTGCTCCTGGTTAATTCTAAATTTTATTTTCAGGTAAGATCACTTGCCTCTAAGTTTTTGTACATATTAAAGTACCCTATATAGAAAGTATAAAATCTATGCTGTCTAGCTATGATGTCCGTTGGATATTTTTACATGTTTAGCAATTTTGATACTATTGCAGCTAGTCTGCCTTCTGTTACAACTACCAGTAACTCATGCCACATTTGCTACTTTTTACTTAGTCAAATTTACTGAAAATTATGTTTTAAATACTTTTAAATGCATAGCTAGTCAGTATACATTTCTATTCAACATACATACATAAGTACCGTAAAAGGGAACCGTCGCAAAGTACACATTTACATCGGACTTTTTGAGAAGAGGTAGATCTTACAGATTATGTTATGCCGATAGATGATAGGTATATTTTTTTAACACTTAACACAGTTGAAAGGACTTACTGGACTAATCGAATTAGAAGCCAGTGTAATTGTAATCAATTTGAGTTTTGGATTTAACCTTTTCATTGAGCTAATATTATATCTAAGACTATATCTTAGGGCAACATAAAAATCTAACATACTGAAAGATTTCAAGTTTTAATATGTTTTTATGTGTATTTCAGTTAGTTGCTAGGATTATAGTTTCTGATAGTAAGTCCTTTGTTTGAAGCGAAATATTTAGAAATATAATCCAATGTTTGTTCCAAAAAGTCCACAAATCACAACTAAGACGTCCGTCCGTCTGTCTGGATACAGCGATGATTAATACTAGTGATAATAATCTTACATTCTTATTTAAATGGAATATAGTTTAAGTCCGTTAGCTATGTACGTTATGTACTTCATTTATTACTAAGTACAGAGTACAAACACCCACGTCATCATCGTCAATGCGGTATAATATACTTTTGATCTTTTTTTTTTTATAAATTTGTGCTGCATTCCGCCCATCATCTATCAATCTAAGCAAATCGTTATGTTTGCTTTATGTTAATCTCAGTTAAATATCGTTTCAAATCTTACTTCTAGACGATAACAATTTAGATTATAATATAAGATTAACAGGTATGTAAGAAGTCTTTTGTTTGGCTACATATTTAAAATACATAGTACGGTTAGCTCGTAAGGTTCATTACAAGAAATATTTCATATATCTTAAATCTCTCAGACAACAGTGATGTCCTTTTTAAAGACAACAATTTCATGGGTGGAAGGCAACTAGACGAGACAACGTTACTCTGAAACGTATCCTAATACAACAACAAGGGTAACAGCCGACATATCGTGTAATTAAAATTCCCAATATTACTTCACAGAGGCTAATAAAAATGAGATCTAAAATTTTGGTTCGATAGTGAGCAAGTTGAAAAATTCGTTCATAAAATCGTTCATTGTACCGAAGTTTAAAACGACGAAACGGTGAATTGTACTTGATACTTCGGATAAACAACTTAGAAGAGAAACACTAAGTATTAAAATCACACGAGGCGTGCACTTGTAATGCTATAATTTTAACATGCTTGGCAATTTATGTATAAGACATGCTGCATTGGCCGGACACTTTACACCATCGTTCGTACATCTATATCGTTAAAGTATAACAATAATAATATATCTCTCTATCGAATTAACTACGTAATAATGTTATGTAAGAATAATATTCATCGACAACATTAGATTAACTCTACAACAAGTAAATCACATTTTTTTTCATACCATCTACTGTTTTATTAAGACTTTTAGAAATTAAAACAGAATCATTTCCCTAAGTACTCTGTTACTATGACTTCACTACTTGTAAACTTTCTTAAAATATTCATTATACATGGTGTTTATTATTAAAAAGAGATAACTTTAATATTGTACACACCTTAGTATATTTTTTTGTAGTTTTATATTTTTCTCATTTATATTTATCTTAATTTGTTACTTTGCACTCCAAGCTGTATACAATACTAGAGCGAACGATAAAATTTAATGTATACATACAATCTTTCAGGTTAATAAATACAGTAGTAAAATAGCTTTTTATATCCCTCGTAACGATATGGGACCTTCACCTGACCGTTGTAACGAAAACGACGCTCGACGTCTCGGAACTTTTATACCGACCTGCGCGTCTGAGTGCAACTTGTTCAATTAGAGAATATGACAGAACGGAATTATTTGCATTTTCAAGGCCATTGGAGAGGGCCGGACTTGTTTTTATAAAAATATCGGCATTTTTGTTTTCAATGTGGTGCTTGGTTCAAAACGCTTGACTGAATTATTTCTCCTTTGTTGTTAATTTTCAAATTATCTCACGGCGGTAAATATTTTGTGGATTACACGGAGAGAGACATGCCACAATATTTATGGAGACAATTTTTAAATACAAAGCTTAAAAATAACTAACTAGTCTTTTTATAGGCAGACCATCGACTCGGGCTTATTTCCTAACGTCGCGTCCATAGTATCGTGAAAAATAATTTTCGTACTGCTAACATATTAACTTATCAACACGAAAGGAGTACGACTAGAAATTACCTCCACGCATTGATCAACCTTAGCCGGTTATATACTTTCATCGTTCTTATACACCTATATAATTAGTGTCTTGAATAAGATAATTGGCAAATAGAAGAATTGCAGCGTGTGAGTTAGAAGGAGCGAGTCACTCAGCCTTCAGTGCGGCGTATGTCAGGCGCGCGTCGCCAGCACGAGCCGGCGCTCAGCCGCGCGCTCGGGGAGCGAGCGATGCGTCGCCTTACCACGAATTGACGAGAATTGATCATTGTCGTGTGAGCAACATCCAATTGACGCAGTAGATTGTCTCCACAACAACCGCAACACGATAACAGATCCGAGAGAAACAAAGCGCGAAATCCTACTATGTACAATCCTACGGGACAGCGTCGAATTATACATATATTTATCAATATTATATACATTTGGCACTAAATTCATCGTCGATCGATAAGGAAGGTAAGATCGAGTGCGCAGAAGGGTCACGCTGGGCAGAGCGCGGGCCGGCAACAGTCGCAACAGGCGGCGCAGGCGCATGTGGGATAGGCACAGGCCGCGCACACGCATACGTAATAGCCAGCTGGCGGCGAGAGCGCTACTGGCAGCATGACAGGAGTACGCGCGCACAGTTCGCGGCATGCCAGTGCTTCTATCAGGGCCAGCGTTTGCCGCCGCTCGTGCCCCATCAGGCACACGGTCGACTCCCGCACCACGCCGTGTAGAAGCGTCAGGTACCTGCAAGAGTAAAGATTGCTTACAATACAATCCACATTGATTACTGTTTGTACACTAAGTATTTTACAACATCGGTCAACTATAAAATGCACATTTTAGTAAAGATTCTATTAAATGTATTGAACGGATCTTAATAATTTTATCAACGATCTCGCAATTTACGATGTAATGTGAAAATGTTTCGTGACTACAACTGTGTACATCTGTAATGCATTTTCGTTAAAGGAAAAATCAATACACGAGACGTGATTGTAAAGAAGGCGAACTCACTCCCCATAGACACCCGTAAGTTACACTTTTGTATTATGTAAACCTACGCCATATACTGTCATACTACTGTCATATACTGTCATACTAATGATGGTTGCAAAATACAAATAATATAAGGGAAATATTTTTAAGAGCCACTAGGATTTATTAATTACCTGTGTTTAAGCGCCTCTTCTTCACGGCCCACGAAATGGTTCCGCAGATACGCCTCGAGCTTGGCACGTTGTTGTCCAAGTTCTGGGAAGTCTATGAAGAATCTAGAGCACATGTACCGCTCCAGTATTTTTATTTTATCTGGCCGCGCCGGTCGGTAGCCCTTGGCCAGTAACGCGCAGTACTTTAACAAGCCGCCGCCGCGGATTTCCTCAGGTTGCCGAGTCGCAATTAGTTTCTCGGCTAAATGGTGGAGTGCCTCACTAAAGTCTCCATACACAGATTCACCTACTACAGTAGGGTAGAAGTTCTCTCCGATGGGCAACTGGGCGCACTCGTGAAATGCGAGGAGTGAATCCAGAGCTATTTGGAATGAATCGACAGAGAATTCGAACTGACGGCGCATGGTGTCTACGAATTTCAATTCAACAGACTTGTGTCCGCGAGAATTGCCAAGTGAAATGAGTGACCAGCGGTCACCGTCAGAGTTAACGCGGACCATTTTAGAGACGTAAGCTTCCTTGAGGCCGGCTGGTGACGCGCGGCGACGCGGCGTCGCAGCGGGGAGAAGAGTGGACAGGTGTCCGAGAACTGCGGCTTTGACGCGATCACAATGGCGTGCAGTCGGGAGCTCCGCAGTGAAGATGAGGTCAATGTCAGAGTAAGGTTGCGGGCGGTCGGCCAGCACGTGACTGGCGGCGCCGCCGTTAAGACGCACATCGCGGACCGTGATGCCCGCGCCTCCGGTACTTTGAGAAGCCTCTAGGCGCGCGCGAACTCCAGCCACTAGTTCACGCAGTCGTACGTGGAGAGTAGGGAAGTTACCGCGCCCGTGTATGGCAACCACTTCGTCCATCACGTCATTCAGCCGCCGCACTTGCTCGTAGCTAAGCACGGCGTGACGTTCACCGCCACCACAGCCCTCTTCCGAAGAGGTGTAGCTCGACTCGCTCTGTAACAAAAACGAAAGAAAAAACATTATTACTTTGTTAAACATATATTTACGTAATCAGATAACAAAATATTCTTGACACATCTATTGTTTACGCCAGTTGTACAACACTTGTTGCATTGTGACTCAATAAAAATTATCTTTTGCTGGCGATTCATAATTATTACTTATAATATCTAATTCTTCAATTTATGTGCATATTACAATGAACGTAAATAGATATACGTAATTGTAGACAGTCTCCGGTACACTATAAATTTAAATAGCGCTGAACGTAGTCCCATTATTTTTTTTTATCTAGTATCATATGAAAAAGTAAGAAATCACAGACGATACATGATTTTTCAATTGTACAATGCTCATTCGCTTGTTACCCCTAGAACTTTTTATTTAATATGATTCAAAGTAATAAGGGCTACTAAAAAAAATTATACACAAATTTTTCAGGTAAAATATAATGAATTAAGTTGTATATAACATTTTCTTGACGTAATAAATATACGGATATCGAACAAGGACCTCATTTCACACATCTTACGTGTCATTCCTCCTTCAATTGGTACGTATTAAGAGCGATGTGATTACCATTGTTATCATTTCCGAGGAAACCAATAAAAAGTAAATTGCCTTTAAATTGATTGACAATAAAGTACTTATTTCTTTTATCGCAATGATTGTTGAGTCACGATGAGAATTATTATTTTTTATAGATGTTTTCCTGAGTTCGCGTTTGAATGACAATATATTTAAATTGGCTGTTAAATTACGGCCCTGTTTATGACAAGCGAGTATAGTTGTGAAGGAAAGTTACAATCGTTTTCTTAAGAATAAAATATCATCAAGTAGAAAAGTGTTTGAGTGATGAATCGTCGACGCGGCCAGCCTTTATTAACTTTTTAAATTAATAAATTATAATTCTTTATCTATATCTATACAAATAATAAAATTCCAACTGATCGCTTTCTATACATGAACGATATATGAGAAAAAACATTGTTGTCTGTTTGTCTGTGCGTTTGTTTCCGCTAATCTCAGAAACGGCTTGACCGATTTCATTCTGGTTTTCACTAATGTATTGCAGTAAGCGTCACTTAATACTTAAAGTTTGTGTCTTGCAATCCGCCCATAAATAATAAAGTTATAAATCAATATAAAATAATGTAAGGCTTAGTTATCCTGAAGCGAAGCGAGGGCAGTTTGCTAGTATTTTATATAATAGTGCTGTTTTATTTTTTATTGAAACAGGTATTGTCAGAAACATATGTTAATTTTTACTGTAATTATGTACGTATTTAATTGTATTTTTTTGTAAAATGACATTCGTAATTTAAAAGTCAATCGGTGTAATTTTTTTTATTAACATATATAACAATATAAATATATATAAAATGGCCGCCACTGAAGGATTGTTTAAAATCCTATTGAAAGTGACCATACGTACAATGATGTCAATGTTATTATTTTTTATTTTGGTATTCGTCAAAACATACAGCTGAAGTTGCCATTGATGAAACAAGTGTACCTCACACATACTTGTCGATACTTCATTCATGAATAATGAATGAGGCTATCCGGCTGTTTCGAGTTTAAAAACTCCAGAAAAAAAAATCATTAAATCAACTGTACTCGTTTCAATTGCAGCACCGGAGTCACCTGCCATGCGCTCTACCTTGGAAATTTTCATATCGTTTCCATTAACCCGCTTGCAAAACATCCTTTGTTCTGTACCAGATATTCGTTTGGGATCGACTTTCATCGGGCTAATTGCACCAGTTGTCGTCCAATGTCATGACCACGGCTGGCGGATGACCTCGCGCCGGCGCTCAGCTCGCGAGGGGCTCCTCCGGCCGGTTTTCCTCGTCGACTCGAGCTCGGCCGGCTCGTGGAGGTCGACTGCGCAATTCCACCTTGATTTACGTAGGTAATTCTAAGTTCCAATTTAGAGAAAGTCGATACGATGTCTTATTCACATTGTTATGAAGGTGCTCTTGCCGATGTAACCATTCGACAATCTATTTATATATCTTTCACGAATACCACGAATACTTGTGTGTCAATACTTGAAAAACCACACGGTTCTAATTGCATTTACAAACAAGCGAGTTCTACGGAGCTCACGGGGTTCTACCATATTACGAAGACCACAAATAATTCTAGTAAGAATTTCTAGTAAGAGTATTCTAGTAAGAGTTTCAGTAGAAACTTAATTGTAATATCATCATTACGTCATCCTTACGACCCGTACTGTTCCACTGCTGGGCTCGCGTGTTTTCTCACAACGAGAGGGCTAAGGCCATAGTCTGCCACGCTGGCCGAGTGCGTGTTGGTAGACTACAAGATAAAATATATGTCTGTCCTTAGTTCCTTTAAATCATTACGATGAGATGTTTACCATTACTTACAGAATGTTTTTTGGACTAACCAGTTGATTGAGTGAGATCATTACAAAACTTACCACAATAATTATCATTGACTATGTTTACGCCAATTAATATCACAATGTTCACACACCCACACCCCGCACTGGGATTCCCCGTGTTGCGGGCGGCATGGACATACACATATATGACATTACAAACACATATGACCAGAGAACAAACATATATCTGTCACATACATAAATGTCCGTCCCGGCCGGGAATCTAATAACCCGGAACCCCTCGCTCGGCAGTCAGGGTCACTACCAACTGGGCTATGGGGTCGTCAAACATGATTCCAGGGGTCAGGGGTCAGTTTAATTTGTAAGAATAGAATTACTGTGCAATCAGCAGTTATAAAGTTGACAGCTACTGACACCGTAACACACGAGGGCGAGTAAAGATCATGGTCTTCGGTAGACCGCGCTATGACCTTCCAGCTGCGTAAGATAGTTGGATACTAACCCCGTGTACACTGAACCAATGCGGTGAGACAGTAGGCTTATGCAAACAACACTCTTGTAGTTGCCGTTAACAGGTAGGTTTAAAACCAAGTAGCAGATTCCGAATATATATATCAGTGGTTTATCGTCTACAGTGCAATTTAAGCTGCTACGCGGCGACGGGACGACGCGACGACTGTGTAATTAGTACAAACTAAGTTATGTTCCGTATTTTTCACGTTTCGTTCCGCACGACACGTACAAATTCACGATCGTGATTGCGTGCGGGTGTACATGTCGTGCGGGTGTACTGTTGTACCGCTGCAGTGACAACACTCGTAGTGCTGTCTGTCAGTTGCTATTGTTCAAGACGTTGGTTGACTCAACTTACGTGCTATAAACATACAAAATTTTCAAACTTCTTTCGCAGCATTAGGATTGAGAAGTTCGAATGACATATATAAACATGTCATGTTAATTTTGATTAACGAACAGACTACGCACTGGCCGATGAATGGTTCGAATAGAAATTCCCATAACATACGGGCGCGCTGAGAAGGATCTTTGAAAACTAACAACTAGAAGGATGAAGCAATGTGTTTCAGTTTAAGTTAGAATATTGTGTGAAATTGAAATTAACTCTCAAACCACTATTAATTTATATTTAATTATTTCTAGGCTACACTATTAATTAACACAAAGTTCTGTGTGCGTTGAATTTATTTATTAAATACTAGCCGGACGGTCCGTTACAACTATGTCTAGGTTTAACAATTATCTATGTCAACAGATATTACATGGATATAATCTATACTAATCTCGAAATATTATAAAACAAAGTCAATGTCATCACCACATACAGCCTTTGTCAGCTGAATGTAATTTCACGGCCTTATTGTTCTATTTTTCGTTATCTGTTTTATCCATCGTTCACTTTTTGACACGTTTAAGCATAGGGTTGGCGACTGAATCGAAACGTAAACTTGACCCTCGAGTTTCCTAACTGTTCGAGGCTGACGTAACAAAGTATTTTGTGTAATTCGACCTTGTTCGTGATAGAAAACATTGTTGAAATAATCTTATAATAAAATAATTTAAAAAACCAATAAAGTTTTGAACAGTATTTCAACAATTGTAAGATAAATTTTGATTTATCTTACAGTTGTTGAAATACTGTTTTGATTGAATATAGCTCGCGCCGTTAAAGTGTTGTATGGAATAACAGAACATCCAACATCCAACAGTAGAGATCACGAAACACCCCAAAAGTTGTAAATGGGAGGAAGGGACGATTGGCACAAATATGGAGTCCATGAGTTATTTTATGTAAATTTCAAAACACGTTAAATGTTGCACGGCAAGATATTGCCAATGTGCAATGTCGCAACATTCTTTCCAAACCACGAAAACGAATAAGACATAAACGATGCATACGTATCAAATGTCACCTGTTGCCCTCTCGACGGCTTCTCCCCGCCAACAGAGTTTAGTTATGACCACGATTCATTGAACTAAGTCGAATTGTCGGCATATAATACATAAAACAGTGAGATAATACCATTATACTATGACAGCAATTTTCTATTAACATGAGTGTAATCCCAATGAGTTATATTAGAAACGATAAATAATTGTAAAATGGCAACCCTATAAGTACGTGCGGCGACCGGCCTTCGCCACAGCTGATTTCTACGTCTCGAAACATAAAAACATCAGAATGATCTCAAAAAAGGTGGCTCAAGTTAACCTACTTCCAAATATAAGTAACGCGAAATACTTTATTTATTTTGAAATCATAGATTACACGATGAAGATAATATCATTATTAATCAAACAGTAAAACTGCAACGGAGCCACTTTTGGATGTATTGTCGAGTCCAGCCATTTAGGAATGGAATGTCAAATGTCTAGTTTGATTAAGAGTAATTCTAACATCCTTGCCTGCTTTATGATGTTGATGAACTCGTAATTACCTCGGTGTACGACATGCCCATATAACGTACGATCATAATTCCAAAAGTTGGTGAACATTCTGCATATGACTTGAGTGTGTCTAAACTAAAAACAATTTTTCAAATTGAAAACGAGGTAACACTAATAACATCTGCCTCTACTTATGTTGCACATTTCATTCAGTGCTATTTGGTATTCTGATAATTTATTCTTTTGATACCGACTGTACCGAGTTGGGATAAGTTATCGTACGTATGGCTTCATTTATCTACAGTAATATAATAACTAATCGATTGCATAGACGGAGTCTCGTCTAGTCGATGGAATTTATTTTCTCGTCGGATGAATTCGTCCGCATGGTAAGTCGGACATAGACGTAGGATTTACACAATATATAGGAATAATAAGTGTCTGTCTTTATTTGATTCGATCCACGCGTTTAATCGGAGCGGAAGGACGCCAAACTGGTTTACTGGCCAGTTTGAAGCGCTATGTACTCGTAGAGTGAGACTATCCTTCCGCACGAGACATTGTCATAGCGCACAGAACTTATATTCATTCAGTCACCATGTACGTTTCAAATATTAGAATAAATAAAATAAGCACAAAGCACAGACTTTTGTTAGGGGTTCTTCGATGTCTTATTGACTTAAACACAAAAAAAACTTACACCAATACATTTGCCACGTCCTTTTAGCGAGTACACGAAACGGAGACAACTAAGGAGTCTCAAATGTCCTGCAACTTCCAACTAGTTTCATGTTGTGGCTACATTCCACTTTACGTCATTTTGACGGACATGTCAGATGTGTCAACAAACATGAAAACGCCACCCGCGTTTTCTAACACTACTACCAGTTGCGTATTAGGTCGATTGGAGTTCGACCGCTCCCCGAGCATGATTAGTTAGCCTAGCGGGGGTTCTGCATTTGCTATATATATCATACGAACTTACACGATCGATGAACCAACAATGGTAGTTTGTAATGACTACATTAATATTTGAGAAGACATCGTTGGTCCTGGTTATTGTAATATAAGTGTATTGTGTCAAGCCACTTAAGATACGACCTTCCAGTTGGTAATGGTAAACGACTTCATACATTCCCCACGCATAATATCCTACGCTCGAAACTAAATTATATGGAACATTTTATAAAGTTATAAAAATCAATCATTACTTACCTAGAATTCAATCGTACTAAATGATTTCACAGAGAACTCGCTAAGTTTTTTTATTAGTGAGATTGGTAAGTAAAAGGATTTCCGCAAATGTTATTCCAATGACTCAACAAGGATCTCGATTTGCGATGGTCATGGTATACAGGTTTAACTCCAACAAAAGAAATATATTGGTTATTCCGGACACTTGTTTAAAAGTCGCTAGATCCGTTTTCTGCGCAAGTGTTCGCGCCTTCACCACAGATAAAATTATCTATAGTACATCCACTTTAATTGTCTTGGGGCTCTCAGTAGTCTTTATTTTTATTCTGTTCTTCACGGATATTCACAGGCTGTTTGTCTTGACGAAGTTGGTGCCAAGCACTACCACATCGCGCTCTGTATTAGGTTATTATCAAGAGAGCCAATGGTAAACGTTAAAAACATAAATATGTCCAATGGTGCTATCATCAGTTATAGAGACCGATGTCGTGTTTGTGGAGCCCACTTCACCAGGCTCTTTCAGTACGGATTGGTGGAGGATTTACCTAATGGCCAAGCAGAGTATCAAAATGTTCTCTAACGAGTGCTATCCAAATATCCAAAGATCGACAATTTAAGGTACCCTAAAGCAACACACACACACACATTTTACAAATAGGTCATCTAATCAACTGTCACACAACTCCCCATTGTACCTAATTTTCCTTAACGCCTATGAACCTCTCAAGGTTTGAATTTATATATTGGAAACATATAAATCATAAATACTTACCTTGATATATATAAATTCAAATTTGTAAAGCAGGCAACATATTGCAACTATTCATACTTGGCTTTGGTTTCGCTATCATTTATTTATCACTATATTTGTACTGATAGCATAAAATGATCGCGTGTTTACCGAAACATCCAGCGCAGATAACGATAAAACGTGACAGGATGTTATTTAATTTATATGTCTATGAAAAAAATACGAGTGATTTTATACTAATGCCAATAAAATTATTATAGACCATATATAAATACCTTTTTTAAATTCCTACTATTAATTTACACTCTCCCTATATAAATTTATATATTTTTTTAAGCTTGCTGTGCATGACACTTGAAGTAAATACTGTGTTTTTTTCAAATATTGATTCACTAATTAAATTTATTTTTGTTTTTGTACCTATTAAACACACTAAAATTAAAAGTTGAATCATAAAGTTTCTGTGCCATCTATGATTTCGTTGAAAAACTAAGTTGTGAACATTACCACGACCTATCAAGACAGTTGAATGTAGGAAACATAGATGTCACTATGTCTCACATACAAACCCAACTGGTTTGTTTAGTAACAAATAAACATCAAATACTAAAATTTTCGTGGCCAAGTATGAATCGACTTTAATTTTTTTTAATATTATTAATGTACATTTTGTACATAAAGCGTCTATAAGAGACACTTAGTTGATCCCACCACGTCTATAACCGATAGGAATAGTGTTTTTTTAATATAGACGATGATGGTGGTGACAACAAATATTCTGCGAATGTAACTTCAATAAATTGGTCAAGTCGTTCAGAAATTTTTTGATCACAAGAATTTGCATTATTGTGTGTAAAGATCCCTTAACATTTATTCTGTGGTTGGGGACCGACATCACCGTTATTTTGCCGTAAATTGTAAATGATTTTGAACGATAAATGGGTTTTACACAATGTAAACAGCATCATAATCGGCTCAGAACGTTAATCAAGATTCTGAGGCAACATGTAAATGAAGAAACATTCGTGTACATTTATCTTCAGATTTAGTTCAGAGATATTCCTTCATCCTTAAATATCTACGTGTCTTATTTTATGTAATGTACAAAAACATTACAAATAATCACTTTAATATTCAAACAATCCCGTAACAACCGTGGAGGAATATTGAAAAGTGGTTTTATAAGGGTATCGTTGAAATGCACTGAATTTGTTCACATGTTTATTTTTGATGCCAACTAGAGCCGTGAGGCGCTTCACAAGCATGTACGAGTATTTGCAAGCTCGTGTTGAGGTAGGGCAAATACTTCAGATACGCGTATTTTTAGTTCGTTCGTTTCGCTCTGGACTGTATCTAAGTCTACTTTTAACATTCAAATTCGTCACTGTTCGACCGGGATCATCTTGCAAGATGACAGCTACTGTTGTCTGGGGTGCTCTGACGGGGTTATACTTCTCAGTAGTCAAAATAAAATAGATAGTTTTGGTCCAAATAAAAATAGCATTAATTACATATAGGAAATATACAATATCACTGTGGCTTGTGGTTATCGGAAAAATATTCATTGACTAAAGTTATCTCAGTCGAGTCCCAATTAATATTAATGATAATAACATCGTTTTAATATTGTTATACCGAGTACTAGTACTTTAACAAAATCGGACACTGTAGTTTTTATCTATGTAAATTAAAAAAAAAACAATTTTCTCAATATGTTTCGCAAGTAACGAAAACATTATTCACACCAATTAAAAATATAATGATATCTTGCTCACTGACACAATACTAGCTTTAAAAAATTGCCATTATCTGGTACGTAAACTTGAATCGAAACAGATTGCCCTCAATATTATTTTACCCTTAATATTACTTAACAAATATGTATTAAAGGCGTACGATACGTTTTAATTTGCAAGTGGTCGACAAACAGCCGTCGCCTGGCGGGCCCGATCGTTGTGGTTACGTAGTCGTTGCCAAATCCAATTGATGATAGTTACGGTTTTAATAATACAGTATACAGAGGGAGTCGCATAAATATTGTTTGTTTGATCTGTTGGAAACCAGAGAAGAGTACGCTTATTACTTATCTGTCGTGAAAAAATGTACCTCGGATGTGGCGATATAATTAATCGTCATGTGTCACCGCGACTTGGATAATTAAAGCAACAGTGTGAGGCCGTTTACAAACGGAACATGGATCGTTCCAGTCTGCAGGTATTATTTGAATGTAAATAGCTGACAAACGAGCAGACGAGCCACCTGATGGTAAGTGGTCACCGTCGCTAATGGACATCAGCAACACCAAAGGCATCACTAGTGCGTTATTGGCCAAGATAGAAGATGAAAGAAAGAAAGAAACTGACATTTTTTACCTCCATGGGATGCAGTACCTCCTTAACTTTAGAAGAACCGAATGTCAAAGGCCCCACTTCCATATCAATGACAAAATAAGTAAAATACATATAACATCGTTATATGTACGTTCGAAGTGTAAGTTATTGAAGCATAATTGTTCAACTCGAACGAAGTCGGACCGAGCCGTCATTGTAACATACAGTGGGATGTTAGCTACTTGTATGTGGTACAATCAAAATATTTTCATATGTACCGAAAAAATAAGATTTTTCACATCAATAAACAATGTCTTCCACACACTTGTCTCATACGAGTACACCGTATTGCAATGCCAAAATATTGAAGATTATAATTGTTATAAAAAAGATTCATAGGGCATTTGATTTTAAAGAAGCACCCGTCAGTGAAACTGTCAGATTACTTGTCCTGTCACTTTACAGCAAGATGTCGTATGACTTCGATAACCGCGCTGTTCCCCACTTCAATAAATAATACACATATTATTATTCCAAGTTAATAAATAAAACTCTTGTATTATTTGTTACTAAAGTGACTAAGTAAACAATAAGAATTAAATTCAGAATGGTGGAATCGACAACCACAAAACATCTGTTTAACCAACCGACGTCAGCCGCGATTTGAATAACAATTGGCGCGGACGTCAACGTGCCGAAACAATACCAGACATTCATGAACTTAACGACGTATTTGATCCCTTTGTTTGTTGTTATTCAATACGAAAATAATTTTTGTTCTTTGAAGAAATTTATTGGAAATTTTATTAAACACATTTGAGACTTGTGCTTCACTTTAGTTACGGTATTAATTACTTACGTTTTGTTATTAATTCACTACATCGATTTACGTATCTAATATTAACGAAAACTATATATACCTACAAACTGTTTAAGAAGAATATTTCTAGTGTTTTAGCGGCCGAAATATTGATCATCAAATGTGGAAAAGGAGTTAGATAATGTAATATTTATTATTTACTTGATTAGGTTATTTGTTCCTATAAATATAGATAAAGTGCTATTTTTATATATTAATTTTGCTTAATCTCAATACACGGATGATTATCTACCACGATTGTTGGAAAAATTGAATAAAATGGGTATTTCCACTGATAACAATAGCGTTTCATAAACAATATATTTACTCAAACAGTTGTTTGACAAAAACATTCATTTGGTAGTGACACAAATATTGAAATGGAGTTGTCAGCTATTGGCTTAAGGTGAAAAACATCACGCGTGGACCGCATCTCAAAGAAAACATTGAAGCCGCCACAATAGGGAGCTACGGAGTCACGATTTGCGGTCGCTTTGTCTACCTCAAGGCGGCGGAGTTCTTTACGATTTTATTCGTCCGTTGTAGTTGGAATTCCGGTGATTGTAGTTACAAATTAGAAGGACGCCTAAATATGTCTAATTAGAAGCTTCAAAAATGTAACTACACTCTAACTCAAATAGGTGTTGTGGGCAATTAGGTAATTAATAATGAACGAGTAATTAAAACTGAACTTCCTGAACATTAGTTTTAACATAGGTAATTTCGATAAACTCAATATTCTAATAATTTTTCTAAACTAAAATCCTTTGCTTAATATTGCCGTAGACTTGTAATCTCATAGACGATGTTCATTGACAACTATTCTGTAATGAATATTTATGGCATATCGAATGTTTGATCGCTTCACGCTTGGCGCACCCGAATATCATCGATTCGAAACGGCTGCATTCCAAGGAACAAACAAAATGGCGCCAACTTTGCGACCTTGAGAAGTGCCTAAATTAGGGATGTTATGGATATGAAATTTTAGATCCGGATATGGATACGGATATATGAATAATATTTTACCGGTTTCGGTTACGCTTATGGATATGGAATTATTTCGGATTATCCGATTGTTTCCGATAATTTCGGTTACGGATATTAGATCATTTACGACTTGGAAAAAATATATAATGTATTTAGAAAGTTTGACTTTGTTTCTAGTTTTTAAGTGAAATTAAATGAAATAATATTTTATTAAAAGTTGGTTTTTACAAACACTTTTCGAACGTCAAACTACGGCATCGCTTCAACAAATCCCTACCGTGAGTGGTCCCGGAAGAAAAACCAGCAAGAAACTCCCGAGGAGTTTTTTTTCTACTTACAGTTACAGAACGCACTTAAACTGGCTTAATATTAAACTCATGTCCAAGTAGTCTTATCCTGAAAGTAATCATCAAGTTTGTAATAACTTTTCCGCATAAGAACGCCTTTGACATGAGTTTTGAATAATAAACAAATTATGGTGGTATTATAAACACAGAAAAACAAATTAAATAATAAAAACTATCTAAAATGAGAACGACATGGCTAATGTATCGGCTCGGTCAGCGTAAATCAGTCATAACGTGCTTTATTTAGACTCGGCCTCTATCCGAAATTATCCTAAACTTTTTTATCAGATTCGGTTACGGTTACGGATATATTTTTATTTCGGATATCCGAGTTTCGATTATGGTTACGGAGCTCCATAACATCTCTAGCCTAAATCAAACATTAAATTACCTATGATATTTGATTATAAATTGGAATGTATTGAAACACTAGTTTAAATAATTCCTCTTAATCAGAATTTGAAGGGTTGTAAAATGTATGACTGAAATAAATATATTTGCGTACACATTTGAAAGAATTTTTGGCGATGTAAATATTTCACGATTTTGCATACAGATCATTCATTCGATGCCATTTGAATTATAATATAAGGTTTACTCCATATATGAATCAAAAATAATAGGTATATTTCATATTTGTGAACAAAAATGGGCCTGTTCGCGGTGAAAAAAAACAAAGATAGAGACGTTTCGTTTCAATTAACATAACTAGTCCAATAGTAATAGGACGGGTGATATTTAAAAAACTAAATTATTAGCGAGCTCGATGTTCAATAAAACAATGTGCGAGCATAATGCGTTAAGTGGACAGATGTAAGTTACGTTTCTTTATTTCCCACTCGCAACCCACATCTAGACGAAGCGTACTTTCGATTTCGTGAGGCCGGTAATTAGCATGGCCTCGGCATACGTGCGCTGCGTAATACGGAACGGAACTAGCTCGGGCGCTCGCGGGATCGTCGCGTTCCGTTCCGAACGCTACCGCGCCGTGCGCGGGAAGGAATCCATTTTCACTTTCTTTTAAATTATATGAGCATCGACTAAATTCGAATAGGCTGATTAATATTACGGACGGTGTCGGGTTTGCATCAGACACAAGCGAAATCGACCTGTGAATTTTTGGATATAACACTTTATGCAAATTAGGGTGACATCATTTTGAGGACTACGCTAATTGATACCGGTTGCCGGACGGATGCCTTCTTTTGATTTGGCTTTGGCGTTACATTAGCCTGTTTCGTATTACGTTACTCGAAATGAACTGCAGATTAACTACGTACCATCAACTTCAGTAGTTGTTGTCTAAAAATAACTTTTATGTTTCGAAGTGGACGACAGAACAGTTTTCAAACATACTGCACTTGCGTATCGCAATGTATATCGCAACATCAATCAACTTTCCTGCATATCGCAATAAATAATCAATAATCAGGGGTCCATTTTGGGACCTTTATTATTTATTATATTTATTAATGATGTTAATAATTGTTTCCAACATTGTAAATTTATTTTATATGCAGACGATTTAAAAATCTATCACAGTATCAATTGTGCTGACGACCATGCTAAAATACAATCAGATCTCGACAGTTTTCCAATGTATTGTCTACGAAACAAATTGAGTCTTGCCTTAAATAAGTGCAAAGTAATTAGGTTTACAAAAAAAAAGGTAATTAGTAATTATAAATATAAACTTTGTGGCGCAGACTTAAATTCAACCGAAATCATAAAAGACCTTGGTGTGACACTAGACTCCAAGCTACATTTAGACACACATATCGATAATATCATAAATGGGGCCTTTAAAATGTATGGTTTTGTAATGCGTACCCGTTTGGCGTTTACCCAATTGTCTACTTTTCTTTACATCTACAAGTGTCTCGTTCGATCTCAATTAGAATATGCAGTATCTGTTTGGAATCCATTTTATCAAAAGTATATACATAGATGCGCTCGAATCAGTACAAAAGAAACACTTAAGACGTTTGAGTTATAAATTCGGCCATAGTAAACACCCATATATTTCTCTTCTTAAAAAGCATAACATTCAAACGCTTAAAACTAGACGTCTTCAGCTTGTATCGATTCTTTTACTTGACATTTACCATGGGAAATACGACTGCATACCTCTTAATGATAAATCATATTATACTGTACCTCGCAGCACTTATATTCGTAAGAAAAAGCCATTTTTCGCTATTGCCAAATGTCGCACTAATACTGGTAAACGCTCACCTATGTATGTATCAGACGATGCGTTGCTATAATGATAACTTTAAAGATTTGGATTTGATAAATACTCGTCCTGGCTTATTTAAAAACCAAATATTACTGACCTCTCCTGTCGAGGAGTCTGTAGTAAGAACAATGAAATTCTAATTTAAAACGTACGTATTCCGCCACTGTCAATAACATTTTTGTTTATTTATGTAGTAATCCGTGGTTGACGGTGTTGGTTAGCGACATAGTGCAGCGTTTATAATTGTTATTTAGTTGTAATCTTTGTTGTTTACTGTTTGTTAACCCAAATAAATAGCAAAATAATAATAATAATAATAATAACAATAATAATAATAATAACAATAATAATAATAATAACAATAATAATAATAATAACAATAATAATAATAATAATAATAATAATAACAATAATAATAATAACAATAATAATAATAATAATAACAATAATAATAACAATAATAACAATAATAACAATAATAATAATAACAATAACTAATTCATCTACAACTTACATCAAAGTAGTTAATGTGGGCACATGCAAATGTCCGGCGTTACCGGTCAACTCGACACTAGCTAAAAAATAATAATCCTTATTGTAACTTTTTTTCATTGTTTTTTTTTATTATAAAAAATTCAAGGTCCATTTTTTAAGAAAAGAAAAGTTAATCAGTTTACGATCCGGTTTCTGCTGCAATGATTGGCCATTTCCATATATGCCACATAATACTAAGCGTAGTGTGATAATTGTCACTTCTGAGAAAAATACTTTAATTTCCATGTTTTTAGCAAATAAAATGGGTCAAAAAAATATTTCAAATGCAAATTGAAGATAAACGGATACTAAATGAATACGATAATATGATATTTAGTACTTAATTTTAATTATTTCAAATTACACCATCACATGTCAGTATAGTGTATAATATAATGCATGTGTTATAACCCGCTATGGTGGATTTAGTACGTGAAATAACATATATCAAGAGGGTACGAGTATACACTGGATATATGTATACATATGGACAGCTATAGTTGTAACAAGCGAAAACACGGTGGACGAGAGAGAGAGAGAGACAGAGAGAGGGAGGGAGAGAGGTTTCTGGTCAAGGGTCCAGAGTTTAATATTTTAAATCATAAGATGAATAAATATTACCGATTTCAATTCTATATTTTGATTTTGAAAATGATTGCATATTCTCTTTTTATAACATTATAAAGAAAGAAGCACTAAAAATGCATTACGTTAACTTCTTTTTAAATTCAACAATTTTACACTGCCAATTAAAATAATATAAAATTTTAAATTGAGATATACGTTCGGCCACTGATATTTTATGAAGGTAATTGAGTGTTAAACAAAATGAATAAAAACATGTTTTGTATTTTTATTTGCGTGAACTTTTGCTCAATAAATCGTTTATGTGAAATTTATTACATATGTTATCAGCGCTATAACAGTTTATACACCGGCAGTTGGAACATTATTGTTCGATCTATTAATTTTTTTGATTTTATTGTAACGAGAAAACAAGGATATCAATCAGTAGTGAACAGAAAAATATTGTACTTGTATGGCATAAAAAAAGCAATATTTTGTCTGTTACTAACTCGTTTTGTTTGGCTGAGCCTTTATCGCAGTCACTAACCTGCCAGTTCACTTTTTTTTAACAAATATGGCGTTCATGTCACGGTCAGTGCTGCAGCGCGATCGACAGATAAACGATTGTTATTTGAATGGTTGTGAATACAACGCTATCCTTAAAAATTAAAAAAAAAAGTAGCCCTTAGTTCGTTTTATTATTTTTTACGATACGACTGCGCTGGCAGTATATTATTAGCACCTTTTAGGTCAAATTTATTTGAGGTTTTGTGTATGTAAACCTAACAAAATACTGTTGTAATACTGATTATCATATTGATGTTAAACGTACAGTCCTTTATTCAGTTTTAATTCTTAGAAGAAGTGTTTTAAGCAGTATTGGAATATCAGTTACTACCGGAATTCGGCTAGAAAAACTATGGGGATTTTTAGCAGTTAAGAATCTCTATAAAATTCTTTAAGACTAACGTAATGCCATGACACAGTAGAATAATTCTAATTTTAGATAGATGTCAACAGTAGCAGATTTTATCGTATCTGAGGTAACATTACAATTCTTTCAGATTAGTTTTAGAACTATATAGAGTTTTAAACAACCTGAGTAACCTAAGTAGTATGTATCAACTTTAAGTTGAGCAGTTCAGGAACCCTCTCTACTGCATGCAATTTAGTATCCTTTAAGAATTCTATACATTGCACATTATAATGCAAACTGACTAAGCCCTCACTACAATTATTAGAATACTATACATACTTTTACTAACAATTAGAGACAGCGAGTTTAGTTTATTAAACTTAACAGAGAGTTGTGTGCAATGAATAAGTAGGTCCATTCTGAGCGTGCCAAATGGATGTAATACAAAAAAAAATCTCCGTTATCTATATGTTTGTCTTAAAAACATTACGGTTATCTGTTTACTGAAATATGTTGTAACGTACAGATAAATAAAATCCACGCGCTCTGCTCGACTGGTGTTGTTAAACGAATGTTATCTATTGAGTTGCGACTACTTATCGGGAGATAACATTTACCTATCTCAATCGATTATTGTGCTTTCTTTATTTTCAACCAAGGTTCGAAAATATCCGATATTTATTATAAATATAAAAATATTGGATATTTATGATATATATCCGATATATATCAAAAGTTTGATATATATCCATTTTGTATGAAAGCCATATTATTTATTATTTTATTGTATTATTTATGTATACTATTTACATGTGTGTTACATAAACATAATAAATTATGTAAAAAGAAAACTAAAATGTTTTAATGTGTTATTTATTTAGGTACTTAAAATCAGACAAATGAAACTAAAACATAAAATCTTCTTCTATATCAGGTTCTTTCTAGATCAGATTCTTCTAGATCGTCCATTATTAAATGTATCCCAATACTATAGAGCATGTCAGATTACGATGGATCGTCACCCCACAGAATCACTTCGGCAGCCATCCGGCAACACGGAGTCGCAAGGATCTCATGTAACAGGGTAACTCGTGTTTTAAGAATTAAATTTGTAAGGTAAATAAAAATAATAAAGAACGTTGATGAAGAAGTATTTATATATATATATATATATATATATATATTGATACAGTGACTGCGAAGTCAGGTTATGTGTACATTTTTGTGAAGCTAAGTGCAATTTGCAATAAATGAGATGAATAATAAGAAGAATTGCATTGGAAATATTAGTTTAACTAGTATTTCTTCATTGAACTTTACTAAGACAAGATCGACCAATATCATCGTCAAGACAAGAAAACAACATACCAAAAAAAGTTCCAAGGTTTTTTATATTTCTTTATTAATTATTTGAGATAACTTTAGTTATTTTACATTTTATTTTATTAAAATTAGGTTTTGTTTTTTTATTCATGTTGTGTTGAAACGTCATCGTCGTTCAAAAATATTCAAATCTTATTTCAAATTGAACGTTCTTACCTCACTCAGAATAAATTATATTATTGTGACGATTGGACGGCTTCAATCACTTATTGGAATAATTTATCTTTGTTGTTTGTACACCACAAACCATAACGGCACAGAAAAAAGAAACACAAATGCATATACACACATAATGCACATACACATAGGCATACAATGGGCAGCGTTATAGCTTAAAAGTGGTTTCGTCCATTATTAAATTGACCATATGAAATGTGTCATTAGTCATTAGTGAAAAACACATACCGTAAAATAACCAATTTTTACAACATCGTACTACAATTTACTAAAATTAGTAGCCATTTACAAAACAAGGATTGCCAATGTTCTGTTGTATACTTGCATAAGCTTCTACCTTCTAGGAAGTGCAAGCTCCGATTCTTCTTTGCTTTAGCTGGGTTCTTAGTGGGCCTCACTTAATTCAATTTGACATTCAAAGCTACTCTGGAGACTTAAAATATTTAAGTATGACGATCATGTAGCAGGTATTACTGCAGTCAGACATTTCGTAACAAAAAAGCCCTTTGAAACTTTATCAAGGGCCCATAGAGGAAAACGGAGAATCGTGCAGCCCCGTACCACCGGGTGCGCGACGCATACCAACACGGTCCCGACGCCTGTGGCGACGCTCGGCATGGCCGAGGGTGAATCGATCTTGAACTGACATCTCAAGGCGCAATGAGTCCTTTGAAAATGGTAATTCATATTATAATTAATAAGTCTATCGGATTTTGTAATAGAATAATAGTCAGTATAAGAAGTACTTAGTGAAAAAAAATATATATAGATAGCATTATAATTACATGATATTAATAATTTTCCCTTTTCAAACAGTATGGTCTAAGAAACGGGATCGACTAATGTTACTTAATAATGAATATTTTAGGCAATGTTTACGACTACTTTTTGTAATGAGAGAAATTATGTCGCAGATTTCTGATTGTAATTAACAATACGGTACCGAATGAAATAAACAATAACATTACTTTCTAAAATCTATCGTCTATCTATCTAAAAGATATAATAATATTACCGATTAACATCACATCGGAACTCACGATAAGGTATTTAGCCGGTTATCTCGAAAGTTGATGATCTGTTGTAAAAACATGTATTTTCTATATCGTTCAAATTATATATAAGACTGAAATATAAACTATCATGTAGTTGCGCCGTGATTAAAACTTGACTACTATCAAATTTCATTAATGAATAATTCCAAATGTGAAGGATATCGATACAAATGATAAATCATCAATCACTTAACTGAAACATATTTAAATATCAACGAAGGGACGACGGGAACAGAGCAAGACCAAACAAAACTTTCCACTGGCGAGCCGCACCGCGCCAGCGACACGGCAGCGGTCTGTCTGCTCGACAATCGACGTAGTTGTAAGGCCGGTGCATAAGGTATGGTCAGTCGGCGGCGTGAGGCGCGACACGACGCTCACTCGCGACATTGAGCCGTTTCAAAACGCGACCCACATACCACGTGCATCCTGCATATTAGAAAATGCTACACTTGCTATCAAGGATGCGACGCTCACGACTCGCGGACTGCCGCCGGCAGATCTCGCCGATCACATCTCCAACATCTGACGTGCGGGTGTTTTTATACAAAGGTCGGAGTTGTTATTCTTTTTTTGTTTTTATGTAGTTGGTATGTCGAAATCACGTACTGCACGTTCGTTTAACACGTAGCAGCCCAGAGAGACCATGGCTTGTATTTTGAGTGCAGTTTTGTAATATCGTCCTACACTAGAGACTAAAAATTGGTTTATTACATTCCGAGACACATCTCAGAATTGCTTTATTCACCCTTCAGATGATTTTTGATAAATTACTGCGTTATCTTCGCCTATTTTAAATCGTTAAATGTTTTGAAAATCGCTTTTTAAACAGTTTTCACTATATTCACAGTTTTCACGATTTATATCTAATAATGATATTTTAAAATTCTTAAACAGTCAATAATTTCGGAGACATTTTACGTTAACGTCGCCGAAGTGGGTGCGCGGTGAAACCCTGGTGTTAGTGTTTCGACGTCGAAAACTGCGTTAATGAATTCATAAATGTGTAATTTAAAGCAAATTAATACAAAGAATTCTCCACTAAAGAGCCATACGCGATGCGCGTGCGCTTAGCGGGGCCTAGCGAAAAGATTGCGTGAGCGCCTCCACAGGCATTTTAGTCACTAAGGAATTCCACTGAGCGCATAGTACACCAGTAATCGTACTATTCACTTATTCGCGGCAATGCTTTAATTTGCTATACATATACTTCGTTATTAGTATATGGAGTATAACAGATTAAAATTTTTGTCCCTGCACAAGGTGGCTTATTTTTTTTAATAATCAGTACATGAAATGGTAGTTGTGCGAAGCACGACACAGGTATAATATTGATATGGCTTCGATAACAAATATAATTTCGTATTAATGTATGAAGTTTATGTTTACGCCGACTAGCGTATACTCCTGCGGTTTTGAGAACATATTTTTTTTATTAAATGTACAGAGACGAAATAGAATGACAAATTTACATGGCATATTCAGAGTGTAATTTTATTGATTTCCACAGTAACTCAAATATACAATGTAGTTTCGTGAGCCATAAAAGGCTTTCCCGATTATCCATAGCCGCCTAACTCTAGCGTCAATTGAACGTAAATTCAAACGTTTCCACATGCTAGTGTTGCTTCTATAAAAAAATCAACAGATTTCAAAGATTACGTCATTCTTTACCGACTGAGCGGATCAATGTAATAGTTTTACGGCCTGAATCATGATTACGATTACATTTCATAACGAGGAGCGAAAAAATACCAAAATTCCACAGAATGTTAACAGAAAAAATAACCACATAGGTGACTACTAGTATAGGAATAAACATCGATAAAGAGGGAATAATATTATAAAAAATTCAGAAATCTTCAAAGATACGAATAACATGTAATACTAAGCTAACATGGTTCAGTCTTGTCGTCATAAATTCTATACTCTTTTAAATTATTAGTTATTGTTTTTCTAAGGTAGGAAAACTTCGTATATCTTAATGACCTTGATATTCGATTGTACCTACATAACTTACGAATATCCTATTTAATTATTATTTGGATCAGTCTACAAATAATAGTTTAAATAACAACGAAGACTTAATTGCTGATCAAGCAATGGCTATAAATTGTCACAGTATTTGTATTCAGAGATTAGCGAATGACAAAGTCCACTACAGAAGTTACAAAACGTGAAGTCAATATCAGATAAATATACCTACTGCTCATATCAAAACTTCACCAAAGCAACCGATCTTAATAGCTGTGCACGAAAATAACTTAACATAAAAAAAAAAACAAAACACTTGTTAACTTTTTCAAACGATTGTGCAATTCACCTATAGTACATAAGTCCAGCCAAAATTCGCATCTTTTAACTCGTCATTTCAAATGTTTCCTTCGTTTAAGTTCATTTTACTAATGTATATGTCACAAGCCAGAACCCAATAACAAATTATACTGTGTAATCGAGTCTCTGGTGTGCGACTCTCAGAATTGAACAGCTATTTTTACTTTTATCATTAGTTTTGTTTCCATTTAGTCACATAATATGTAATTTTTCATCGTAGAAACTGTTTACACATACTATAGCGTTAATGCAAGTACGGGTTCAGTTCAAATTGTCAATTGACAAATTAAAAATCAAACAACTGACATCGATCCTGGTGAAGATTGAATGGTGTTTCAGCTCAAAAGTTTCCGATGCGAGTGTTCTCACGTAGTTTCTCGATATAGCAATGGTATCAACAACTGATAAGGACACCGTTTCCGCTGACCCAAGTGGAGTTTTCACCAATGCTGATGCTAGAAAACCGCATGCTTTCCTAACCACGATATCCAGTGGTCAATCTGAAAACGCAATTGAATGTCTACTTTCTAGACTGCCAAGTTTTGATACAAGCATCAACTACAAGTAATAAATAATTAACTACCCTACTAATAATAATATTATAAAATTTATGAAGCAGCTCCACTCTAAAGGTAGCGTTTAAAACAAACGAATTAATATCTAAATAATTAATCGATAAGAATCTAGTTCGGAATTTAAATTCGTCTTGAAAAGTCCAATTTTATCCAACATTATTATTATACTCGATATGAAATAAACATCCTCATAGTTTATATAAAGTTATCTATAAATTTACTACTCTTAATTAATAAATGGATAAGACGAAGATAAAATTACAACGAATGCGCTAAGAGACCACGAGTAGAAAGTGAATAGGCTTAGTTTTTATGTGAAATCGATGTTTTAATTAGGAACCTCAATAGGGAGGTGTTCATTTACGTTTGGTTGAATTTGCTTTTTAAACAATAGAAAATAACGTTGTACGTTCATTTAAAATTGCATTTCCATTTGCAACCGAGCATACCGTCGCGCGTCGAATACCGTCGCGTAAAAGCGCATATTTTTGAATTACGCGAGATCCCGTGACGAGGGTGTCTACCCACGCACGCTAAATAAAGAGCTAACTTTTTCACTAACACGGAACCGACGTTGGACTCACGCCATTGCCTGACATCACATGACTTCGACACTCCAGCCCAACTTACCTTCATGTCGTCGAGCATATCACACGCGGAGATGAGAGACGCGGTGTCAGGAGTCACTTTGATTACGCCCATTGTAGCCGAAGTCGCACAGTACGGGAGTTAACACACGGAGGACCGAATGGACCGTTTGCGTGTAGCTATAACGTCCCGATAAGTTTCTAGTTAATATTTTAAAGCGAGTAACGCGTGGTTCGTTTAGGAACACAGTGCGCGAGCGTACTCACGCAGTGACCGAGCCGCGCGGACTGAAGTGAGCGCGCCGGTTCCGACCAAACTCGCGAGTGAAAGGGTCGTGACGTCACTGACGCGATAACGTGTCCCCACTCGCGACTTGTTGCTATACTGTTCCGTCTTTGTCGCTCCATAGCAGCTGCTGGAATATCTATCTCGTTCTGGACGTGGTGGCTCGCTCTGATTCTACGTATTCGCGTATCGTGTGCTCGAGTACGCACGGTTTATCATTTTGCACACAATTCTCCAAATCAAACAAAGCCCTAAAAATTGTAGTAATAATATTTTTTTAATAATTAAGATATCGAATGTTGTAGTTATTATGTATGTAGATTCTAAGTAAAGAACCTATGTAGTGTTAGTAATCAACGATTGATTATTTGTGCGTCTGTGACGTGCTGATAGCAGGCCTCCGCTACGAACGTAGATGGCGACATAAGAGTTGCTACGCTACGAGAAGCTAATTTTTTACAAATAAATTGCTAACGACATATTTCGAATAGTTTGATAGGACTGACCTTTTTCGATACTCAACGACGTTGGTAAAAGCTTAATTGTTATTTTTAATCTTGTAACTAATGAAACATCGAGATATCACACGTTTAATTGTAGGCAATTGTCATATTTTGTGTGACGTATTAGGCACGTACATACTTTAGCGCGACAATGAAACCAAAATTAGCTCCGTTTCTTAGAACTTACAAAATGTTCACGGAGTTTATTATGAATGTTAGTACGGTCGTGTTGGGGCGACCTACAATATTCCGCCAGTCCCATACTGGCAGAACAGGGTGTCGAAAGAGACGACGGAAGCCAGCCTGCTCGGTAGTAGGGCTTGCCGTAAGGATTATCAGATTATTATGAAATCATTAATTTTAGTAGTTGTATTATTATAATTCCGTAAAGTATGCCTGACTAGCTAACACCCTCGTGCTCGAGTTAGCCACCAAACGACTCGTCATGTTCCGGCTGGGAGCTTGAGAGCCAGTAACATAAAAAAAAATAAGGGAATACGAATAGATACATACCAAATATGATAAGCCGTAGCCAGTCAATATATTTATAATAATTTAGTGTTTATAATATGTACAAGCCGAAAAGTGATACACACAGTCATGAAACAAGAAATAGGCATAATTTGGTTACGTCTTCATATCGTCTCCCAACATTCGGCGTTCTTTTATGGGGCTTGGAGTTTGTTTTTACAATAAGTTTCCAAAATTGATACACATTGATAGACGCATTAAAATACAGCTTATAAGCAATGGATGTTATAGTATAGATGAGTACATTAATGACAAGGACGCCTAGAAATAATAGTGTCGAAACCAGTTCCGCACAGGTTTAAACTTTTGTAATTACCATGTGTTGTTTAAAAGATGTGCTGAAACATTAGTATAAGCAAAAAATGACGTGCAAAGCATAAGTGAATTTACAGAATATATACCTATATGATTAAATGATTTTGAATTTGAATTAAAGCATTTAAAGTTACTTTCAACAATTGTTGTGACCTTGGAGCATAATGAATTTAAATCATACCTAAAATATAAAACTTTTCAGACTGTTAAAAATACAACCTGAACAGTATTAAATTATTTGTTCAATTCTATTTTTAGTCCGACACGCTTAATAAATCTTACAACGCGTCGTGTTTTTGTAGGGATTTAATGAAATATTTTTATGTTTTTATAAAGGATGACTCTGTAGCCCAATTGGTGATGACAGTACCTGCCGTATGAGGAGTCTCGGATGCAGTTTCCGACCTGGTTAGGTATTTACGTGACAGATAAATATCTTTTCTCGGGTCATGGGTAGGTATTTGTGATGTTTTATTAGTGTAAGTCCATGCTAATGCAACAATGGGAATCCCAATGCGGGGTGTGTAAGTGAAAATTTCATTATTTATTATATTTTCTTACATATTATTTATTATAGTTGATAGTGTCATTCGTTACTTTGCGGAAATTCATTGTTATTAAATTAGTATTAATTTACTTTGCAACAATGAGCGAGCACAATTTATGATGGTATATACTTCTATACATGCATAGAACCTCCCTTCCTCCCACAAAAGAAAACATGCATTTATCATAAATTAAAGTATATACCAACATACATACCTACCGTCACCAGTAGTATACACCATCATACACTGCTTGCGGATTGTTGCAAAGTAAATTAAACTCTTTTTTTTGTCTTTTAATATTATATTTATTAAACATATACAGTGGAACAGTTTTAAGTGGCAAACTGCTGCGTGAAATAAAAATTAGGTGTTAAATGCACGTGTAAGTTCTGTCATTAATCATATTGCGCAATGTGGCACTGACAGGTGGTAATTTTACATAATTTGTTTGCTTTTCATAGTTGGAATGCTTTGTAGAGGATGTCACATTAAGTGCTCTGTGTACATATTCATTTCTGGCGCCAAAATGTCACCGCAAAATAGATAACGCCATTTAACGCTATGTTCATAAATAAAAAATCATAAACAAAAATTTTCATTCCATAAACGACTTAGTCTGTAGTGAAGACCGTTTAACGGCAAATGTTTTAAATATTTTGAAAATTCCACTGATTACTTATCTACAATGAAAACATTCCGATTTTGATTTATAAAGTTACTCTTTTAACCGATACGGTTTTGTTTTTTCCTTTTTATTTGAGATATTAATATAGAGTGCGTTCATCCATTAACAATAGTTAAGTTCTGTTTGTTATGTAACAATAATAATATTATTTCGGCAAGAAAGACGAACGTGGAAACGATCGGGACCTTCGCAAGTAGCAGCGAGGTGAGAAACTGAAAGCGGTACATACCGACAAATTAAAAAGTAGGCCACAGTCAATCCAAGGTGATGGATATGTTTACGACTATATTATTATTACATACAAGCAAACAACCCTCGCTTCGCATCAGGATAACTACGCCCTACGCTAAGAAATAGTACCCGCATCATTTTAAATTGATTTATAACTTTTTTATTTATGGACGGATTGCAATGAAACTTTATGTGTTAAGTGATGTTTACTGCAATACATTAGTGAAAACCAATACGAAATTGGTTGAACCGTTTCTGACATTAGCGAGAACAAACGCACAGACAAACAGACAAAAATTCTAACAACAATTTTTTTGGGTTCTATGGCGTTAATACAGGCCCATAATAATGTTTTCTCTCATGTATCGTTCACGTACAGAAAGCGATCAGTTAGAATTTTATTATTAGTATAGATTATATCGCTTTATTTCATATTAATACTATATACCTCATAAAAAAACGTAGTTCAATGGTCTTAATTATACTTGCGTGTTTTAGTAAAGTTATAACAATGTTTAATGACGAGCGTTTTTTACTGCACGGCATTTATGTATTGATTTGGACAACAAACTGACGGTCATTCGATCTGGTGTCACGTGGCCACGTTACACCATTGGTAACGAATTTCCTATACAACTATACTCCTAATAATAACTATACTTTTTGTTTACTAACTTTACCTTACAAATAAAGAATTTATCTATCTATCTATCTAATTTCGTATTACTAACTGGTAATCCGCCCTCGCTTTGCTTAAGAACAGATTGAAATGAAACGGACTTCGAATATTAAGTGATGTTTACTCCAATACATTAGTGAAACCCATAACGAAATCGGTCGAGCCGTTTCTGAGATTAGCGCGCACAAAGGCACAGACAAACATACAAAAATTCTAACAACTATTGTCTTGGGTTCCAATGCGTCATAAAAGGCCCGTAATAATAGTTCTTTTCATATAACCTTCATTTACAGAAAGCGATCAGTTAGAATTTTATTATATGAATAGATTAATTGTTACTAATTCGATACAGTGAAATAGATAGTGGCGACCCTTGCCCTGGATTAGGGTAGAGCGAGATTGCCTTAGGCGCCGTTAGTCGACCTTTCACCTCAAATAAATTGTATTTCGGTTTTATGTAAAATAAATAATAATAATCAAATTAACAAAAAACATCTTGTTGAATTTAAACCACATTCAGTTGCTGTAATTATTGCACTATTGCTTCTTTAACATCAAGGAGGTCCCTGGCGCTATACACATAGCGCTAGCAATATACGTTTCGCTCCGATCCGATAGATTCCTTGCTCGAGCCCAGGGCCGACGCTGTCCATCGGTCAGAAAAGCTGGCATACATGAGTGTTCTTCGTGTATCTATCTACAATGTTCTTAAATGTGGGTGAAATTTGCTATGTAATATATTATACTAAACCCTTCTAATATCGATAGGAGGTCAGAGGAGCGGATCGGAGGGGAGGATCAGTTTTTGCAACAGGCCTTATAAGCCTTATAGATATTATCCACCTGTTGCATAGCCCTGTTTGAAGTATCTATGCCTTGACATACCCTATATGTAATAGTCACTATGTCTTTATTGTAAAACGCATAGGGCGTTGCAGTCTGCGTTGTGGCTTACAAGAGATAAAGAAAGATTTTTCATTAATGTTTAAGGCGAGACTAAGAACTTTGGATGATGAACGTTTAGGAACGATGATGTAAGTGTAACAAGATGGCGAACGACTTGAAGGGTCGATATGGGAACCATAAGTTACAGAGGGAACTGAGATAGGAGGCCAACGGGCGCTGAATCTGTTACTCCCAGTTGTCATCATTACACAACCCTTTTGGAGATGTTGGTGCGTCGAGCTCCGAGCCTCTTTATTTATGATAATAATCTCGTGCTTTCAGAGATTCAGTGAAAACATATGTACATTTCATAATTGGCACTACATTCCCTAATTGGCACTAAGAGTTCCCACTGTTTTCTTTAGTTCAGACGTGTATATCCAAGTAGAGGGTTGCGTCCTGTGCTCCTTTTGCCAAGACTGTGAGGTTTGTGTGATGTCGTTTGCCTATAATTACTACGTCATCAACCAGTACAAGCTCACAAAACGCGAAGTGAGGCGTTAGACGCGGTTCGTCATTTGCATATCGCGGGTTTCGTCACGAACGTGTGGGTTTCGGTCTATAGAACAATGGGATAGTATGTCGCTAAGGAAAGAACTTTCACGTGTTAGTTTATGTTATAATAAGTTTTATTTTCAATAATTCAATAATTTTATTTAAAAACACATTTATTAATACAAAAACACGGTTTTATTCCTATGAAGCGCGAGTTAACCCCGCTTGGGGGTGTGTGAAAATTATACTGGTATACCACTGGTATGGTATGAAAATTATACTTATATGCATGTATTCATTTCTAACTTTTTGAAGTGAAACATTTTTAGCCGCGCTGAGAGCGAAAATTCAAGGTCCTGACATACGAGTTGGGGCGATGAACCTGTAACGTTTCTTAGTACCAATATCGTTGCATAGATGGCATTGCACTCCGATGAAGTAAAATAATTATTTTTAGTTTTATATGGGAGAAAAAATATCTCATATATTGGTTATTCAAATGCGATTTATGTTATGTTTTAGGTTAGAAAGGACGTCTTTTTCGAAACAGTCCACGTGTTTATTAAAAATATATTAATATTTTTATAGGTTTGATGAAAGTGGAGTCATTCTTAATACACTTAATTTTAATCCTTATCAATATAAGTGAGTAGAATATGAATTTAACTATTAAATTTGTTTTAATTTATGGACGGATTGCAATGAAATTAATTTTAAATATGAAGTGATGTTTACTGCAATACATCAGTGAAAACCAAAACAAAATCGGTTAGTCCCGTTCTGAGATTAGCGTGCACAAGCGCACGGTCAAACAGGCAAAAATTCGATCAACAATGTTTTTGGTTTCTATTGCGTTATAAAGGCCCTTAATAACAGTTGTACTCATATACCTATCTATCCTTCATGTATAGAAATCGATTAGTTAGAATTTTATTATATGTATAGATGATAATAATTTCACCGCAGAAATCTGTGACAGTGATAAGAGAGACATCAGAATTAGTAACGTTGCCGATCAACAGAGTAGAGAGAATATCTGTTATTGTCTGAGCGAGTTAAATATACTGTAATGAAAACATTTGTCTTTTGATCTCGGTCAACCGAAGTTTTAATATTGTTTTATAATAGCACGCGAACTAGAAGGCACCAAACTTGGTAATAAATGAAAAATACTTTTTTATTTACTACCAAGTTTACTACTGTTGAAGTCAATAAAAATAACATAAAAACGTTTAATATGTTTGTGTTCTGCTCGTTTATTAGGCGAAACCAGTGTATGGAACAGGATGTGGGCCGACCTTGGCGGGGCCGGCGCTGGACACTCCGCTTGGCTCCCGCTCTTCTGTCTACAGATAAAACGGTATACATACTGTCCCACGACTAGGCTTTTCTCTCAGAGAAACAGAGGTGAAAACTGTTGTTCTCCATGTTGGCCAATTTCGGTTGACATCTTCACAAACCTTTAAGGACAGCTTGTTCTAAATACTAAGATATCCTTAATTATTTTGCTTTACCGAAGCCAAAGATGTGTATTTATGAAAATATATGTGGAACAATTAAATTGATTTTTACAATAGTCGAAGTGTTCTAGAATACCTACCGGTAATTTTCCGTGAGGATCCACATCTATCTATAGTAGCAGATGACAGAGCAGCGTGCTTGACACCTAATGATGACCCTATAGCCTGCAATACTGATTATCACTGACGCTTTGCAAGCCAATCAGGAGGCAGAGGAATGTTTGACGGTTGATTACAGAAGGAGGGTCGTAGGTAACCAAGCGGGTAATGAACTACCTACCATCACGCACGAGGTTCGGCAGGATTAAGCGGGTGTGAGCAACGTAATCTTTTAGATAACAGATTAGGTAGATAATTCCGGTAGGGACTAAGTAACTTTGATACTATAAAAAACATAAAAATATTAACAGAGCATTATGTCTCTGTATAGTACAAGATCACATTTCTTGATATACACAACATTTTGATTGTAGTCAACTGACTTCATTGTGGTGTGAAGCATAGGAGCGAAGTGAAATAAATCCTTTGGTGGCATTTAGTTAATTTATCGCAGCACGCGAATACTATTGTACATAGACCTGTAGTTATCCACCGCTTACTCCAGTCATTGCCGTATATGTAATTTAGCGTCATTTTGTAATCACCCATAAATCATGAGCAGTGCCAGAATTTAAACTCGACTCTAATCAATATTCTATGTTAGTTTTTGTGCTAAATTTAATCCAGACCGCGGCACTGTTTAGCAGTTTGAAAGCGGCCGTTTTAAAATCAAATATTAATTATCTGGAGGTCACCACAACTGCATTTAATCACGCATTAAACTGTCGGCGACTTAAACGTGTGTGTTATAGGGCCATGCCACATTGTAGCGACAAAAAGTCAACTCAGTTGCTTGAACCTTTGAACGTGTAGTTGAACGCCTTGAAATGTTTTTCAGTTATTATTATGTGACTTAAAATTATTTATTAGCTATTATGTAGACGAACCACCAGATGGTACGTGATCCCCGTATACACGGGCATGGTCGTTCGTAGCACCAAAGGGATCACCGACCTCATCGACCAATAAGCCGAGAACCAGCGCTCTAGATGGCGCTCCAACAATGCAATCAAAACCCACCAAAACATTTCACAATTGATTCTATAAGGAAGGTGGTAACCCATTGAGTGGAGAATATGTGCACAGTTTCCGACAGAAACGAGGTGTTTAGTACAGAGACCGGCCCGGAAACACATTCAAAAGTAAGAATCTGCGCGAAAATCTTAGTTCAACAGGGTTTATCACAAGATTACAGATTAAGCAACATTCGGCCTAACTCCATACTATTAACAAACAATAGCTTTAAGTAGGTTTCCTAAATTGGCTTCTAATCGACATTCGATAATATCGTAATATAATGAATCATTTAGTTCGAAACGGCGCGCACGCACTGGCCCACGGTAACTTAATCACATGTCATAATTAAGTAATTATTAAAATACACATAGAAACGCACGTATAAATAACGCGTCATATTGGACTGTATTTTCAGGCAACAGTGGCGAAATTGGTACGTAATAGAAATTCGAAATAGTCTTTGAGGCTGTTTGTAAGAATAACAGCGATAATAATTGCAATACTGTTGTTTAGCACACAATATTTTATGTAACAGTTATTACATAGCATTCTGAAGAGATATATGCTCACACACTTACAGCCCTTGCGCACTAGGGCTCCCAGTGCCGAGGATAGCACGGACATAAGACACATAAATAAGATATCAGAACTAACTTAAACTTGGGGTCTAAAGGGTACTATCTATCCTTGAGATGACGCCACGAACGTAAGGACATGGCTATGAGTGGACTCTGACAGAGATCACTGGGTTCTGTACCATCCAGTTTAATTTCGTACAGCCAGTAACTAACGGGTTCGCCGCTTCATTTCGATTAACAACGCATCGGTGTTCCCCGAATATAACGAACGGTAAC
Organism: Megathymus violae; assembly: GCA_003671415.1. Taxonomy (NCBI): domain Eukaryota; kingdom Metazoa; phylum Arthropoda; class Insecta; order Lepidoptera; family Hesperiidae; genus Megathymus; species Megathymus violae. The sequence goes on from PDGT01000007.1 coordinate 8,055,612, forward strand.
ATGCTGCTGTGGCGACTGACGATCAGATGATGCGCCCGTCTGTTGTTAGGTATCGACATACGAAAAGTCTGACGATACTTTGATTGATAGGCAACTGGCGCGGTAGGTGATACCGTCGCGTGTTAAACAATGCAAGGCCGTTGTAGTATACCGAACAATACGTGCGTGCAGTGGGCGCGTACAAACTACAGGGTGTTCACTACTGTATTACGTGTTAAATGTTACTATTACATAAATAACTGGTATAGACTAATAATGAATTTGTAACGGGGCTGAATCTGTATATCTTTTTTTTTTAATTATAATGTAGGTAAACTTTGTTATCGATGTAGAGGCTTAAATTAATGTTTTGTTATGTTGACGACCCCATAGCCCAGTTGGTGGTGACCTTGTTTGCCGAGCGAGGGGTCCCGGGTATGATTTCAGGCATTTATGTCACAGATAAATATGTGTTGTGAGTACCTAATGGGTGTTTGTATGGACATATTTGTGAGTGTTCGTGTCACCCGCAGCACAGGGAATCCTAGTCGGGGGTAAGAGTGGGTAAACGTTTATTTATTATTATTATTTAGAAATTAACGCCCGGCTGTGCATGTATAACACTAAAATAACTAAATAGATTAAGACGATTATGGGGTTATTGGACACTTATATTGCAGGTTCAAATCTAGGATACTTTTCAACCCGGGTAATGAATTTGTTCCCGTGGAATTATCCAAAGCTAAGCGAGAGTCGGTTGTTTGAAAAATTATAAAACTGAACCATCATCATCATCTTTACCGGACAACGCCCACAGCTGGGCATAAATTGAACCAGTCTAGCCCGAATCTTGGAAGCTCGTTATATTAGGTTCCGTACCATGAGTATATACAGGTTTGTACTACGGTAAGTGGTTTCTCTAGTTAGCCGTATTAGAGATTTCTTTTATGTATGTTGAAAATAACGGTTTGTTACTTGACGTAAGCGTTCGATAAGATTAAGTTAGGTTAGGTATATACCGAGTAAATTAAAAAAAATCGGGTTTACATTATAATGTGTAAAATAAATTTATGAATCTTACTTATTTTTCCTCTGAATCATCCGTAAATAAGCCTTTTTACGCACGAAAATTTTTCTATTCATAAAAATTTAGAAGACTGAAGAGAGCGTGTTAATCGACCATTTTTGTATCCGGTTTGAAATGTCTATAATCTGCCTATAATGCCTATAATCGGTTTGAAATGCCTATATTTTTCGAGTAAATAACTCGTGTTTGTTTAAGCTTTTGCACCATACATAAAGTTACAAGGCGGAGTTAATGCAAAAAACATTCTCTGCCTGTCAACTTTCGGAAAGTCAGAAAACAATCAATGCCGGTAAATTGAGATATATTGTGATATAAATTAATATCAATACATAATATATAGAGTTACCATAGTATATGTATATATTCAATAGATATTGCACACCTATAAAGAGGGTAGTTGTACATAGGTCGGTGGAGGGAATAGTCGACTACCGGTAAGTCTTTTGACGGAGAAGTTAAGGATCGGACGTGTATCTTCTCCTATCGCTGTGTGTAGTAGTAAGCCCGTGAATAATAATTCTGTGCCCCTAAACTACGAGTAGCTTAATCTATTATATATTCTATAATTCTATATCTATACATGTATACATTGTAACTGTTATTAGGATAGACTATTATTAGGGGTCTTTATTAACCCAAAAGACCCCAAAACAATAGTTAGAATTTTTGTCTATGCGCGCTAATGTCAGAAACGGCTCAACCGATTTCTTTATGGTTTTGCACTAATGTATTGCAGTAAGCCTCACTTAATATTTAGAACTCGTTTCATTTCAATCCATCCATAAATAAAAATGTTAATAAATTAATATTCATATTTCTATTTCATAGAAGCAGAAAAACTCAGTACTAAAACAAATGCAATTGCTATTTTAACCGTAAGGCGTAGTGTTTCTAAAGCGAGGCGAGTGCAGTTTGCTAATTTAACCTAAATGCAGCCAGGAGCCTTCACTCTGAACAGTCCAATATAATGTCTGTACGTTAGTCCTATCCATATTTATATATACGTAAAAAATATCTCAGCCAGGCGTGGCACTGGGACATTTTGAATGGATCATTAAAGATAAGAGAATCATGAATACGCTAATACAGTCAACAATATTATTTCCCCTCCGTTTAATACGTAAAGTGCTGGAAATCGTTTTCAATACCGACACGTTGACACTGCGCCATATATTATGTCTAGGGTTGCCACCCACATCCTATATTCTTAAATAGGATGCTGAATTACAACGTATTGCTGTATTTTTATTGTGTAATTTAGTATTTAAAATTAGAAATAAAGGAAGAAATTCTCTGTACCGCACACAGGAGAACGTTATAAAGGACAGAAAAGTTCTAAATACGCTTTACAAATCTAATCGATTTTTATACATTAAACTGATGGTACTATTTTGATATTTCATTTATATATATTATGATGGAAATAAGTAACGGTGAAGAACTTGGAGAGGTGGAATAATTGAACATAATATTAACTTTGTATTTCACTTAAACTCTTCATTACTTTGAATCTCAGTTAATGTTGAGGTTGGTGTTTGTGGGAAAATACATGTTATTTCTTATCTACTTTAGAAATAAGTAGAGACGCGGTAAGTGGAGCAGAAGAGTGCTAAAGATGCAAAATAGCAGATAGGCGGGAAGAGCAAAGGAGAGCAAGTTATGCTGAGGAGCCAAGAGGTTTCAGACAAAGTTTATGGTGTTGAACTTTTTTCCCAATAATTCTTTATATTTACATCTTCTATATTATGTCTGTACAAAGTTCTATGAGCGTATTTTAAGTTATGTCGAAGACCTTCTGGCCTAACGTGTCCGACACATGGGTTGCCTATGATCCCTTTCATTAAGCCGCACTGAAACAGCCTTGTGGTGTACGCTCCATTTACAATTATGAAAAGTTATGCACTTGCAGCGCGCCGTATGTGTTAAAGCCAAATGGGGCTATGAAAAATATAGTGACTACTACATAAGTTTAACATTATAGGAGTATGAGTGTACTACAATAGTTGATTTGGTGTTTATATTATTCAGATAAAAACAAAATTTTGAGCACAATGCTATTTTACTCCCAAAAAAATTATAATTGTGTGTTAAAAACAATAGCAACCCTAATTAATTCATAGCGCCATTTTACAAGCGTCGTAATTTAATTTGCATTCTTATCGTAGCCTTAATATGTTTAGACATACTTTCAATTACACTAATTAATTAAAATCATATTGCTATTTATAAGAAAAATCTGTTTGTTATTCACAATTTATAGCGAACTTGTTTTGTTTTTGGCTCCTTATCACATAATTTATACGTGTCATTAGCCACTGTTTCATCACTAAAAATAGATATCATACTTATAAAAACATGCACATTAACATACTTACAAGATTTGTTCTTAGAAGAAATATATTCATCAGAAGCATTAAGTATTCTCTAGCTTTGAGTAGAAGTCTCTCCACTCTGTTCATAGCAAGATGTGTTCTAAATCCACTTCAAACTATTTATTAAAATCGCTTTGCAGTAAAATGTTAAGTAAGCCTACGTTAATGTAAAGACATTATTCTATCGTGAAGATACGAAAGTAGGATAAGTAAGTAAAGCGAGGGTTGTTAGATTGCATTAAAAATAGAACTCATAAAAAGTATAAAAGTAACTATAAAAAGATAATACATTCCCCATGGGCAGATGTCTATGGAAATGCAAAAGTATAAGAAACAAAAGATAAAAAAGTAATGAAAGCATCACGGGGACGCAAAACGTGAAGCTTTAAAGTTCTTTGGCTTTAAAAAAAAATAAAAATAGAGTTATAACTATCCCGTGGGGACAGATTTTGGGAAAGTTAAAGATGAACGTGAGATGTGACATAGTGCTAGCAAATGTCTATCTCTAAACATGGTATTTAGATGTTGTAACAATAATGTATGTATTTTACAATAACACCAACATTATTCGCTCCGCTGACCGTTACATAGAGATTTCCTACGTCATGCCAACAAATGTTACATAATTATAAATCATGAAGCAAAAAAATTCCAGTAAGCTAAAAATCACAACAAGTTGCTTAGTTAAAAGGAACAAGTACAGATAGCAGAAGTGGCAGTTTTATTTTATACTATTTATAAAGTGATTTATTATACAAAATTAGAGCACGGTCAAGTACTAGTACCCAGCGTCGGACTTCGATGAAAAGAGGCCCTAGGCTATTCCAGTTATGAGGCCCTTTCAATCGTCGGGATATCAATATAATTTGTTTTTTTAGGCGCGTCAATATTAGCAATCAGTGAACGTATGAACTATACTTTCTTACAATCTAGTATATACAAACGAATAACAATTTGAACGAAGGCCCCGCTTAATATGAGGCCCTAGGCTGAAGCCTCGTTAGCCTATATTAAAATCCGGCTCTAGCCCTACTTAATACACTCTTATGTATGTTCATGCCATCCTCGAGCGGGTGTGAATATACATATAAGTACTTAATTATTTCTTCTCTTTCTCGTACTATACGGCTAGTTACAAATGTTCATGGGTTGCAATGCTTGCTAATTACTTATTTCTATGTCAATAAAAATGTGAGTCCCATTTGCATCAACTCGACTATGAAGTCAAAGCTTTGCCGATACGCGGCTCGATAACGCCGACAGCGGATAACGCCGCTGGAAACAAAGCGACGCGTTGCGCACTATCAAGGACAAGGGAAAATTTTTGTGCACTCGCAACACTTACGTAGTCTGATAGAGGAAAACTAGTTCATATGACGGTATTAATTTAATATCGGCCTTTCGTTACTGTTGAAGTAGATTTTTTTTCGTATTTTATCCGACTATTTACCCGTGATACAGTCTTTAATGAACTGGTGTCCATGCAGCACGGTTTATCTTCCTTTCGTTCCTTCAATAGTATAGTAGCAACACACAAACAACATAATAAAGGACTTTAAATCCCCAATCTTAGTTGACGATAAGTACCTTGAAATTTTTCAATTAATGGGTTTTATAAACCGTGTTCGCAAATGTTTTTTTAATTCTAAGCCTTGTCATTCCAAAGTGATTGGACCTAGAAATTCGATTGCAGCCGCGTGTTTACTGTGGAGCGATATCCAGTGTCAAAGTTGCTTATTTAGATCAGCTTTACTGATGATAGGCTAAAGCCGTCCGGTTGAGGGTGGAAAAATGACAAAAAAGTTACTATAGTACCATCGAACAAGATCCATACGTAAACCTTGAACTAAAGTCTTTGTAAAGGTATGTAAATTAATCGACAGTTGAAAAGCCTGACATTAAATTATTATGACAGTTTATTGCTTACATAGTCGATATTATGACGAAAATAACCTAGAGTGTAACACATAACAAATATTGAAGACGGGACATCCAAGCGAATTGTGTGCTAGACATAATTTACAAATTAATGTTATTCACCGCCTTCTCTCTATTTCTGTTAATATTCAAACATCTTTGGCTGATAAACAAAGCGTTAACGTCATCGCCAAGGAACGGAGTGACTCTTGTTTTTTTAAGACCAACTTATTTGTAGGCGTTTCAAAAAAAATTGTTTCATTCAAAAAAAGAATTGAAATTTGTGACAAATAAAAAAATAATAAGATAAGGTGCTGATCCTACTAGTAGGCGTAGGTAAGTAGCTGTCCTACTAGTAGGCTTAGGTAAGTAGCTGTCCTACTAGTAGGCTTAGGTAAGTAGCTGTCCTACTAGTAGGCTTAGGTAAGTAGCTGTCCTACTAGTAGGCTTAGGTAAGTAGCTGTCCTACTAGTAGGCTTAGGTAAGTAGCTGTCCTACTAGTAGGCTTAGGTAAGAGCTAAGTATGAAAAGGGTGGTGATTCCGATCTACTCGTAGTATATTTCATACACTATTGAAAACTTAAGACGTTTTTTTTTATGGAAAGAAGTAATAATTAATTTCAGAGACGTGTATAAATAAATGTATTTAGAATCGAGCACAGGATTCTCGGCTCTCGTGTAAATCTATTAACAGGTACAACGTTATAAAATAATTTTACTTACTATTTAAAATATTCAGTCCTTGATTTATATGTGAGTTATATAATCACAGCTAAGATAAAAACCCTGACGTCAAACGGTTTGAACGTGGATGTACCAAAGGGGGCCGGAGTTCCAATCTTATGTGTACCGCATTTGTTTTAAAGTTATGTCTATTTTATCTCTTGCTTTGTTCATGAGTAAAATTGTAATGAACACAATGCTTCGTTCAATATACTTTGGCTTGAATATTTTAAAATCGATTTTGGATTTCAGAAGACAAATGCATCTGTTAGGTGAGCCTAGTGTCCAAAAGAAGGAACTGTTAAAATGAGATGATGGATTTCTTTACAAAATTACTACCACTCTTTCCCTAAAAGAAGTTATATCTTACATTGACACCATATCAAATAGTCTCATGCTGGATGCACGAGTCAATAATTAATAAATTTACAGCCGTCATTCCCTCGCTACGTGCTGGATGTGACGTAGTGATGGAGAAGGAACTTTTCAAGGTCTCCATTTACTTCTTTATTGTAACGACTTTCAAAATTTACAAATAAATATAAAACCTCTGAAAAACATCGCGAGTTTCCATGATAATCTCGAAGGTGTATGAATAGTGCCAATCTGCAATCTAGCGTAGCGGACTGTGGTTTTACCAATCACATTGAGAGACAGGACCGAACCCACTAGAGGGACAACTATGTGCTGTGATAATACACGAACATAAAATTAAGTTTTCACATAATTCAAAATTTAAAGTCACGGCTGGAACCAACTTGTTTAACGCCACAAATCATGTCATTGCGTGTAAAAAGCGCCCTGGAACCACGAATGGGTACAAATGAGTGAGATACAAATGTCTAATGAAAGTAATTCAACATTACTGCTGGCTCGTGGCATCCTGGCAACTCGCTCCGGTCGACCGCTGTGTGTAGCGCGATATCAATGTTGAACTTTCCAACGATTTGTTGCTCATTGAACCTGTTCAAATAATGCGATATGAATGATATACGCGCGTTTATTGTAAACAAGCCGCTCGCTCCAGGGTATGGTTATTTCTGTACTAACTTTAACGTGATTACATATTCTGCTTTGAATGGGACAGTCCTGCTTTAAATAAATTAAATGTTAAATGATAACGAAGTTAAGAAACTTCCATAGTCGACGGTTTTAAATATGTACATTTATTAAATTATTTTCCATAACCGGGATAATATTCATAAACTTTCACATAAACAATAATTATCTTTAAAGATTTAATATTACTCGAAGATAGTAAAAAATGCTTTTATGAAGTTTTATTTATTTGGTGATACAATTATACCAGTACTTATACTACGTTCAGTAAAGAGTTGCGTCTGTCTGTATGGTTTACGGAAGTTACGTGCGCAGGTTTGTTGGGTGTTTTCGTGTTTCGGAAAACAAGCGAAGCAGTAGATACAGGGTGCTTTTTTAGACACTGGGTTTTTGACACGTGCGCCGTAACAACTTTCAACACTCCAGCCGCCTACTAATTTCTCTATCTGCTCTGCGCTTTCAAGTCACTTCATTAGTGTACATTGCAGTTAGCCCCTTTTTATTACAGCCGGACAACTGATCACCTGCGTTTGCTATCATATCATCGATGCGTTATCCGGCAAGGAGGAAGTGATAAGACTATTTGATAACTGATTCTCCAACGTGACTCATTAAACACTTTAAACATTTGACTGGTGACCAGAAGTTGTTGCCATCTATTCTGGTAAACAAAAGCATTACCATCAATAGTAACAATTATGATTAAAATGGGTGGTAAAGAGCTTAGCGACCTCCAACAGAAGAAAGCATAGACAAAACAAAAAACCCATAAATAAAGCCTCTTATGCACTGTCGCTAGTGCTATTTCCAATACACGATAATTTTACAACATGATTGCGCAATTTGTGGGAATGAATTAAATATCATCGCGACCTTGACAGACAAGGGTCGGTCGATTACTTGTGACGATTTTATAACAAAAACGTGTCACAAACAGCTGACAAATATAATTGTAACTAAAACTTATATTTGGCTTCTTTTTTCACATTGATATTGATTTTGGCACGGCATCCTTATTGAATGGGTATCGCTTAAAAATTTCACGCAATAGCAACTTGGAGAGTCACAGAAGACATCACTTGCTGTACTTCTCCACGAGGTGCGGAATTCTTAATCTTTTCATCGCAACAGATGATTAATGAGCTGGCGGTTCTTGTGATGGTAACTGATCGTCGTCGCACATTCACATCGCCAACAACAAGGACATCACCGATAAGTTGCAAGCTAACAAGGAATTAATAAACCTTGTGAAAAACTTGACAACTGACTGTTAACACCGCAACCAACTCAGCATAATGTAAATCAACCAACTCAGCATAATGTAAAGCATCAACCAACTCAGCTGGCCGTATCGGAAACAAAGCACTCGACCCGATTCGAGACAGACCTGACGTGAAACCGCTCGGTGGTCAGCATCACAATGAACTTGACGTGGCGATACGGCAGAACAGATACCAGATAGATCCGGCGTCCCAGTGTTCGTGACCTCGGCAATGGGTGTGATATTATCGTATCACCGACCGCCGTTTCTTTTTATTATGTGATAATGTGAAGTGCCTCGTAATGCCTTTACGAATAACTATACGAATACAAAACTAATATGCAAATTTGTTCTCGATCACTGTTTTGAATTACCTCAAAGGTAATCGTATATTCCAATTTATATGAGATTCTATTTTGGTTTGTTTATGGGGTTAGACGCTATATTTGATCACGCTGATGTAGTATGGATTACGTAACAGACAGTCTACCGCCTTTTACGGTGAACTCTCAGGTGTGCATGCTTCCTCGTTATGTCTTCTTCTATTGTTGGTAAGCTATTTATATTCTTACTTGTAACTGGGTCGTTATTCTTTTACAATTGTTGAAAGGCAATTCAAATTTGTAGTTAAAAACTAATCACCTATTCAACTAATAGTTGAAAGCTGTGCTTCAACTATTGTATGAGATTACTATCGGTCAGTTCAATGTCTTGGCTTGAAAATAAGTTATCGCTGTTGGTATAAAAATAATACACACCTACAGTCATGGGGGAAAGGAAGCGTTGAAACATCTACGCACATTAAAAAAAATGCAACAATGTATAGTACATTATGTATCGCAAGGGACAACCACACTTGCCAAATGGCGGCTTCACACTCCTTTGAGAACAATATGAATACATCAGGTACGCAGATTTTCTTACGTTTTCCACCATCGAAGGAAGTGATTAGATTCTGAAAGACATAAAAGTTGTCAAATTTAAGGTCCATGGGTACCTTCCCCAACCCAAGCTTCCATTGTGACCAACACTCGTGTCATTTGAATAATAGGTTCTTACATTTTATTGTATATGATTTCAATTGTCTATCAATTTTGTAACATATTCGGTAATTGCTGCTTTATTTTCAAGCGTTTTTGATATATATGTCTTAGATTCCGACCATTATGACGCATTATAAGACCATCATCTCCAAATGATCAAATCGACCAACACCAGAGAACGGCGTATTGTGTTTAATAAAAGTCATCCCGTGCAACAATCAAAACTCGGCAAGGACAGTCCAATGCCTAGGCAAGGGCCGTTATATTTACAAGCTTAATTTGGTAAAACTTATTTTGGTAAAGAAATATTACTTGGTAGTGTTTTTGTTTCATAAAAGTAAAGGCATATCAATATTGATTAATTCTGACGCGTGTGGACTATGCGAGTGAAAGGCAAGGTTCCGACAAGGCCCACTTTTATGCAAATAGTGAAACAAAATACGCCAATCGAAGGGCAACGAGAGTCCTTTGAGAGCCGATAAAAAATAGTACTTTTTGAGGACAATGAGTTTTATTGCCGAAATAAAGTGGTGTATCGTATTCCCCTTTTCAGAAAAAATTGTTAAATATCATACTAGTAGCCTGCTCTTGCTTCACTTTTTCCGGGAAAATTATTTTTGAGACAGAGTAGCAATAACTGCAGTGCGATTAAGAAGTATCATTTAGACACGGTAAAATCCAGGCAATAATTGTTGCTTATCGAGCGTTTGGAGCTTGACATCTGCAAATACTGGTGTTTAAAAAGATAAATTGAAGTTGATTATTTAAGGATGTTTGAAGGAAATCTGATAAAATATCATCGATGTGTCTTTACATTCATTTATTTACATTAAGTAACACATTTCTAGGTACTTCAGCATTGGACCTTAAAACTTGCCAGGAAATGATACTAAATTGCCTGTGTTACTTTTACTTCGGTGAACGGAGCCGGCTGCCATGCGTTTATTATAAAAAATCAGATTTAATCTCTGTATTATCGTATAAAATTCGTTCAATGTCACGATATCAATAAACAATTACGTTGAATGTCATGTCTGTTTTGAATATAATTATATCGAACGAAATCTAAATAATTCGTTCACATGCGTAGGACGTAGTAAACCTACGTAATTTTTTTCTACACTTGTACACCGTCTTATTAAGACTAAAACTTAATATCCACCATCTTATCTTAACCGATTTGGTGACCACCCTACTTTCGATTTTATTTTTCATATTCGTCCCTGCATCTTAAATATTGATGATGTCTGTAAGGGGCCTATGATACTTACTGCTGCTTTGGAATTTGCGCTGTGCGTGTTAAGCAGTTATTTCAACAGTTCCTAACTTTTCAGATCAATGCTACACCGATATTGTATCCCGGCAGCTGAAACGAGGAGTTAACTCTTTAATATCATTAAACTTTCCGCCTTTGTATCACGAATGCATCAGTTACCTAGACCTTCTAACAAAGAGTGTCTCCTACGATGATGGGAGGTTGCTGTGGTTCTTTTTATTTTCAAATGTAGTAGTGTACTCCAGGTTCATTCTGGTATCTGTATGTTGAAGTCCTTAGTTATAATGTTGTGGAAGTCAACATATGGATATGGTATTTCGAGATCCTGCAGTTTATTATCTTGTTGCACACAATTCTCATTTTAGTTAAAATATTAACACTGAGACTACTAGTAATCTTAAGAAACGATCAATGTATCGTTACAATACACTCCTTTTGAAAATTGTTTCAATGTTGGAGAACCCGTCAACAATTGGCTCCCACGTTTCATCCCTAGCCTCCAACATGTCTCCATGTGTTACTGATATACAAGAGTGGATACCCACCTGCATTCATGTGACCTGACCGCACATTTACTGGCCATAATAAATTATTATATACAGCGATTTTGAGGTGATTCCTTTTCATTGCAACGACTACCGCCTACAGTGCGATATATTAAAAAATTTGGGTGTGCCCGTGTAGCCTTTTCATTAAATAACAACATAAAACATATAAACTCCAGTAGCTGACGAAAACAATAAAACAATAATTTATCAAAATCCGTCAGTGTAAAAATATAAAAGGCGAGCGTAATATAAATGATAGCGCAAAACACAAAGGGACGTAAATACAACAGGTATTCAGGGATGCCACCCTAGTCATGAAAATTGCTTAACTCTTTTGTTAAATAACAAAATATCAATAAAATATATACATACTTCAGTTCCATCAAATCTAAACAGAATATAACTACTGAGGAATTAGCGGCATGTAAATTGGAAACTTCTACTTCTGGTATCAAAGGCTTTAAATAAGTCGTAGTAAGTGATCCTGGAGAAATACCCAAATAGAAGAACTATTATTAGTCAAAACTGACTATAATTCAATACTGTTCAACTTGTTTAATTTAAGGTCTTGTGCACATATAAGGTAACTTTTAAGATAAAAACTCTTATTCTGTTTCGCGTTGGAATTGGAACGATGTGCCATTAGCGGCTTGTATACTGGCAATGCTAGATACTACAGTCCTAGCAAGGCGCCTTTAATGGATGTAATATGCTAATTTGCTTAAGCAACTATTAGTCGACAACATTTGTAGCCCGACAACAGGGAGACGTTGGGCCATTAATCGCTATGACAGTGCAGTCCGCTGTAACAACAGTAAAAGTCAAATAGAAACCCGAAATAACATGCGATCATGCTATACCTTACATGCGCAAATTTTAACAATAGAACATAATTACCGAATGTAATAAATCAGTTCTCAGAAACTCTCCAACAATATGGTGCTAGTCGACATTGAGACAAAAGTGGCCGTCATTTTTTCTGTAACAAATTAACAAGTTCTACTAATTGATTTGTCATAATTCAAGTTCAATCATGGCGTGAGTAAATAAGGACATGACCTCGTGTATCGATCGAACAATGGCTGATAATAGTATTCGCTGTAAATATTCATATTCTTCCAGTAACGTTTCAAGGCAGGGGTCGCCCTATGGATTTATTGTGATTCCGAGGTTTTATCAATGTATTTTGTTTATCTATCTAAAATATATTAACAGCCGGTCTCTCTAGCGAGTTGAGCACCACGAGCACGGTCGATACTGGCAGAATTTTATGAGCGCGTTGAAAAGCTCGATAAGTCCGCGGTTTGTGTTATCGTTCGATAACAAACAACACCATGTAGTCCCGAATACATAAACGTACATAAAAATATAACTGCAACCACAATCATACAATGTCGACGGCTTATCGAGAACCAATTACGGCATAAGAAAGATCATTATAGAGAACTACTGGACCGATATGGCTGGCTTTTTGTATGTACCTAATTGTCAGAAGAAGGTTTGTGTGTTATATAATTTTTGGTATATTTGTTGGACAGGTCGGAAATTTTAATGGTACTTTTAAATGTATATGAGCGTGAAGCCGGGGCCGGTCGCCAGGCATACAATACACACCCATAGATATCACGCCTCACATTAGTCAAACTACACGATAACAAGCTTCGCACAGAATATCAGTTATGTGGCTCACCACCACGGTGACTGTTGAGAGCGACCATTTCCTTTGTGTTTATTACAATATATTTTTTTTATTATTTTAATATACCTACGTTTATGTTTACGAAGGTTGCAGCAGTACATTTGCCACTTATTGGAATAGTATATTCTATTTTATTTATTTAATATTCTTTTATAATCAGAAGAAAATAATAAGATAGATGAATACAAGTTTTTACGTCAAAAAAGTTTGCTTGTTTATACTTCATTATTAATTATCTTTCTTACCTTCTAACAAACGTGGTCCAAAGGAGATATAAAGCTATTAAAATTAAATTTGTATACGTTTACAATTATAATTCTGATTACTGTTTATTACATTGATCAAATCGTCCATAATTGTTAATGGACATAATAATGTGTAACATCAGTTCAAAAGCGTTGAACAGAAATTTAAAGAATCGTGTTCGGTTGGTAAACACAGGTTACCGACGAGAGCCTCCGGTTTGTATCAGCCGAGCGAATGTTTATTTTAAGAAAATTAAATTAACGTATCTAAATATGTGTTACCCACCCTCGCTCCCCCTGGGAAAAGCTACGCCTTACATAAAAAAATAGCAATGTCAAAGTAAAAAGCCAAAGATTATTCATTGTATACGATAAGTCATCGGCAGGTACAAATTTACAATTACTGTTTGCTGTGTCCTAAAACAAAGCGAGTTTATGTTTCAGGGGTAGTTTTTATAGTTCTGTGAATTACAAACATATTAATTTATTATAATAACTGCAGCCAGACAGTAACATTTTTATTCAGTCCCCTTTTTATAGAGTGTCCATGTTTTAACTTTTAATTCCTATTCCGCAGGAGCAGACCTTTCCCCGGGATGGAAAGTATCGTAGATTATGATTAATTGTGAAAGTTACTAATATTCCAAGTGTCATCCAAATCTGGTCAGTGGTTTTAGTGTGATACGTAATCCGACAGACACACAGACAAAAATTCCAATACAACATGTTTTAATTTCTATATCGATAACAAAGCCTATCTACATTAAAATTTCCAAAAAAATATTGAATGTGCAAATACGGCTCTGTTACAAATTTATTTTTAGTATAAATTTTATCGTATTTCGTTAGAAAGCTGGAGTACAAAACCTGGTTATTCCCTCTTCAATGGCCGACAAGTAGTGTGCATAACACCCCTGGAGTCACAGGTATCCAGGATGCTGGTAACTATTTACTATGATGTCATCTGTCTGCTTCAAATTTCAAATACAATTTCAAATAAATTCATACAGGAAAAATATCTCCTTTATCGTACACCAAAAATAATTTAGTTAAGATATTTTAAGTACACTTGGGCCTTATCACTCACTTAGCGATCTCTTCCAGACATCCTACAGTGATACAGTTGACAGGGTAATTAAACAGTGTATACAACAGAAATGATACATGTTTCTCATGTAACATCTGGCTGATCTAAAGGTAGTAAATTAATCGAAAAATTAAGATTATCTTACTTTATAATTATATCGGTCCTATTTACATTATATTATGTTGAAAGGTGTTAACGTTATTGACTTTATAAAAATCGGTGTGACGTCAGTGAGTATGCATAAACCATTACATTAAAGAAACTGTTAAGTTTGCGTTCACTTGCAATGCGTTGCCAAATTGCACTCGGTTTGTTAAGTGTTCATACATTGTAACTAACGATACTCTTTGCAGATCACACTAACTTCAAAAGGTTATGTCGAAATAAAAAATGTTTTTACTCGACGTTCAATTATTTACATTGTAAATGTTTGTTTGTTAACCAAGTGTTTGTTAAACAATTATGTTATTATTTTCATACCGAAATAATATAGCGTGTTATGTTTTTCAATGTATTAGATCAGGAGAGTAAAGATTAAAAAATATATAAATTATTTTATATGGGGAACATTAACACCAATAAAAATATTTAGCTCTAAACCTATGGATACTACACTATGATCACACACCAATCAATGTATGATTGGAATTTTATTAAATTCTATAGGTATAAGGTATACAATATGCTTAATACTGACTGAAACACTTGAAGATTACTTGAAGATTTGCATATTTGGAAAGTGTGTGCAAGGATTGTTCGAATTATTCCCCAATCGCCGTTCCTCCATCGAACAACTCGACGTACGGCGGGTATCTATCCTTACGTAGTGAACGTACCACCTGTACGGACGGCGCGGTTTGCGTCGTCATTCATTGTGCACACTGCAAAGGACTGGAATAACATGCCCTTGTCGGTGTTCCCGCTTTTTACGATAAGTTCAAGAGAAGAGTGATAAGATAAGTTGGTGCGTTCTACATCTTAGATTTCATCACCGCTTACCCACACTCCGATTGTCGTCAAGCATTAAATTATTTTATTTAAAAAGATGCAGATGTTATAATAGATTTGATGATGAAGATGGTATATAGCAAGCATGTAATGGAGCTCCATAACCGTAACTGAAACTATCGGATATTTGTTATAAAATATATCCGAAACCATAACCGAATCTGATAAAAAAGTTTCGGATAGTTCCGGATAGAGGCAGAGTCTAAATAAGGCACGTTATGTCCGGTTTACGCCGACCGAGCCGGTACATTAGCCGCGTCGTTCTCATTTTAGACTTTTTTATTACTTAATTTGTTTTTTCTGTGATTATAATACCACATAATACCTAGAAACAAAGTCAACATTTGTAAATACACTATATTTTTTTTCCAAGTCCTAAATCATCTAATAACCGTAACCGAAATTATCCCAAACAATCGGATAATCCGAAATAATTTAATATCCGTATCCGTAACCGAAAGCGGCAAAATATTATTCATACATCCGTATCCAAATCCGGATCCGAAATTTCATATCCATAATATTCCTAATATATAGTGGGGCTTATTGAGACGCCTGTACGCACGCAAACCACATATTTACACAATACGAGAGCATTTCAGTGTTCAGAGCGCATTCGTAACTCGTGAACGAATCACGTTGGGTGACAGTCAGTCATGACTAAATCAATGCTGGTTGATTAGAACACAATACGTAGAAAAATGAAAAGTGAAGGAAGGAAAAGTTGTAATTTTTTTTTCCTTATGAAAATATTCCGCGGCTTCATCGAACTTATTTATTCTGACTCCATAAACCCATTTAGTTCTTGGCTTACTTTGTTTCGCTTCGTAAAATGTTATCCATGCCGAAAGAGGAGTCCTGTTATTTTATTAATTCCTAGTCATATTTGAATGACTTATAACAGTGATTAGTCAACGAACTATCTACACACGGCGTAGTTTAAACATACTGGGAAGAGCCCAAAAGACACCATTTTGGCCCTTTTCCGGTATTAATTTTCCCAGAGAGAATTTATTAATACATAATCACATAATCACAGTTTTACATCTATCTACACATGAGTTCATATAAATAATCAATGTCTTACTTAGAGAGAGCCTGGTACCTGGTGTAGGTTTACAAAAACCAGAGTTACAAGTTACCAGTACCCTCCCCCGGAAAGATTGATGGTATACTAATCATGTAACACATATATATATTAAAATATGTAGCAGTTCGTTAGGAACCTCATTTATCACGACGTAACTACTTAGTAAGTAATAATAGGTTAACTTTGATCTTCCGCACTGGAGACCTGAGATTCAGTGTGGCATGCATTTTCAACTTTTCCTGATATGGCTAAGTGAAAAACAACTTTTTGTGACGAAACCTCTGTATACGGGAATTCTCCATATTGTTCTGAAAGGTGTCATATTAATATGTACGTGACGGTATTCAATCAAACTACAAATTGAATCACCTCCTGCGCGATACCACATAAATCAATCACATTATCGTCATAGCATCTAAGAATCATGCCCGTTTACGCTGATCTAGGAATAAGTGACATTTGTAACTTCAAAAGTCTTCAATTACGGGACAGCAACCGAATTGTGGTTATAATTACTAAAATCTTAATAAATGATTGCAACAGCTATTAAGGAGTCGTGAATCAGATAATGAACAATATCGTTTGTAAGCTTGGTTCTACATGGGGTTGAAAACATATTTACTGAAAGTCCATACATAAGAACTATGCTTTTGTGTTCAAAATTTAAGACTCTTGAAAACCGGATAGTTAAGTTTCAGATCGATTTTCAAAAACCTATTTTTCACGATATTTCTTTTGCGATCAGTCCTTGGACATTTGTGTAAATGTAATTCCGCCGTGTGATATTTTCGAATCTCTCTCGAGTAAGATAATTTTGAATTAGAAATTTGGAAGCTGTTTTATTTATTTTTCATTTTCTTTCGCTCATATAATTGTATGCATTCAAATTTTTTTCTTTTCGCTGTGCACATACTCAAAAGTTATCTGGTTTATTGTTTCTTCTATTACGACCTTACCTTTTAATATTATCGTTGTTATGGTGTACAGAAAGAGGAGACTGAATAGGTTTTTGTAAGTTAGTGCGTTCTACATCTTAGACTTCATGACCACTTACCATCAAGGGGGGTTGTTGTTATGTATTAGCTTATATAGTGATTTAAAAAAAAAATTATACATGTTTCTATGGCGAACGGTCTCTCTTGTTGAAGATCGCTGTGCGATGTACCACTGTTCGATTTCTAAGGTTCTCGTGCTTTGTAGTTGGGTATTGAACCTTCTTAAATAATGCCTGACTACAACCCACTTTCTAGGATTAATCGTAAAAGGTTTTTTAGTTTGAGTTTTGCTTTCAGTGTTGGAGAGCCAGTAATACGTGGCGAATGCCTTTCGTGATACAGTCGAGCATGGGCGGAGATGACCACATACCACCGGATGTTCCGTCTGCTCACTTGGCGGCTATGCACGCAAAAAATACGAACATAAAAAATTATACATTTTAACAACACCCGACAAGTAATTTTTATCGTTACAGCTCATAATTGTTCTATTACTGAAACAATCTCTTGTCACAATAACAGAAGTTAAGGCCGTTATTTGTTATGCTGGTCAAGTGCGGATCGGCAGACTTCACACACCGCAGAGAACACGATGCAGAACTTTCAGGTATGCATGTTTCTCACGATGCTTACCTTCACGTAATTTTACTATTACTTAATATAAGGTTTCCCAAGATACTCGTATATGCGAGGACGGACGCAGTCTTTGAAGCGACCACCAAAACTCGTAGCCAAAAGCCGCCCATAACTCATAATATTCATTCGTAAGCCATAAATCTCTCATTGCACCGACACATAACATAACGTAAGACGTGGTTAACGATTTGAAAACTATATTCCTAGACCTAGACAGTATGATTTACAATCCGCTGATGATAATAACTACAATGTACCGTCGGAGTTTAAAGGCAGCTTTCAATTTATTACTCGAGTGTGTATGTAGGTAGTATAAAATTTTAATATAGCGAAATCTAAACGACTTAAACAGTCTTCCCAAAATGACCTATTATCCTTTAACGGGGGCTGAAAGCCTTCAGAGACGATTAATGTCAAAAAAAATTAGCAATATTAATTTCCGTGAACACAAAAATATCCTTTTTATCTCACTCTTCCCTTTGTTTCCCCTAAAAACATTTACTTAAAAATTACAGAATATTAGTAACTCTTATTTATAAGAGTTTATATACCTATGTGTGAACCTTTGTTATACATAGAAGTGCTTTTTAATCTTTCGCCTTGTAAACGTTCTTGAAGCAGTCTTTCATCGTCTGTTCATAAAATATTGCCTTTTTGGCTACTGTTATCTGCAACCTGGTTATAACTGTGCTGGGTTCTAACATTAAAACCCGATTTATGATGTTTTCACTAAATGTACTTTATTACTTCTCTACCTACATGATACGACGGAATCTGATTCATCGGCTTCGAATGTCAATATGGAGACTGACGTGGTAAATATATTTCTAAGTTCTACGCAATCACTACTCATAAAATTATGAATATTATGCTAAAATTCAATCACAATCGAATTTAAAGCACACTTAAATATTTTGATAAGTACAGAATTCGTTTTTGTGGACGAATCATTTGTAAACTTAACTATTACTATATCGAAGCGAACAAGCGTTCGTAATTTTTTTTACTTGTAAAATCATTTGTGAAACGCTACTTAGAATTCCCGATGTCACGAGTGAAAACACACAAAGAAACAAAAGAGACAACCAGGATCTAATAAGAAACAACACAAGCATATCGAAACTTTCCCTCGATATTATGTAATCACTGCCAACTATATTATAAGATCATCATATACATATATACCGTCATATATATATTCGTCCGAAACATTCACGATAAAGTGTTATCACAGAATCCGTAACACGTTCAATGGCAACATTGTAAGGTGTCATGGACGTCCAGTAACGGTTATCTCAACGCGTTAACCTACAAAATAAACAGATAACATAGATCTGCTGTTGTTGTATCACCAATAACGTCCGATCAATATTGTTTAAAATTATTATAATTAACTATTTTACTTTTTCACAGTTATTTGCACGTTGCGTCTTAACGACATTGCTTTAACCTTTCGCGTTATTAAATTATACGTAATGAATAGTACTGTGTCGGCCAAGCGCGCGTAAACTGTTTCTGCATTTGTCATTCCGGTTCACGGGTTATTTTGATTCAAACGTAACTATCAGCCTGTGTTAGGCTTTAAAACCTTGAATATTTTATATTTTAGTCACAGCAGTAAAAGTTAAACAATAATTGAATGTATTGTTGTTTGACGACCCCGTAGCCCAGTTGGTAGTGACCCTGCCTGCCGAGCGTGGGGTCCCGGGTTCGATTCCCGGCCGGGGCAGATATTTATGTGACAGATAAATGTTTGTTCTCGGGTCATGGGTGTTTATGATGTGATAATTGTGTTTGTCCATGCCACCCGCAACACAGGGAATCCTAGTGCGGGGGTGTGAGTGTGTAAACGTTTATTTATTGTAATAATTAAGCTATTGTTACACCACGTTGCCGTCTCTAGGGGACGCTGTAACTCCTTAAAACACTGTCAAAACAATACAAAATGAATCTTAAGTCACCGTAGACCCAGCCGAGATGATGCGTGCTTGTAAATAAAACCATCGGAAGTCGCTACGAAACCAATGTTACTGACACCTTGTGCTTTAACTCTACGAGAACAAAATTAAAAAATCAATAAAGCTTTATTCATATCCATTATAGTGTAGTATAAACATCAAAAATTTTATTTATTTATTTTATTTAATAATTTATGTACACTGAATACTTAAAACATTTAAATTAAATAAGAAATTTTGCACAATCTCTATAAGAAATTTCTTTTCGAATTTTGTTTCTTTTAACATCTCGGAAAAGTGTTTCGAACAGATGCGAAAGGGGTGTAATTGCGCCGAACTCGCAGGTACGTTCGTATATATCCCCGTGATGTCACTTCCCCACTCTGCAATTACGGTTCACCGCTTGGGTCAGACATAAATCACAATCAAGCAGCCGAGCCCGGTTTGAACCAACAATACGGTATTTAACCCGTTGGCGTCGAGAATCTAGTTTCGCGAAACAGCGGCCGCGTACGAATCAGCTTTTTTGCGAAACCACAGGCCCGAGAGTATCAGCTTCCCTTTGTTGGCGTTCGTATTGTCGAAAGCCGTTCCTTCGGATCGGTTTTCATAAGTAATCCGGCCCGAGAGCCAAGGCCTTGTGGCCGAATGGACGATATTGATGTAACGATAGCGTACGCACGTAATAAGTCAATATTTTACGGCGAAATTGCCGGTTGCTAACTGAAACCTGCCACTTCAAAAGTTCGGGTTGTATTTTATCACGCGTAGTGATGTACCATATGACAAATATTTAGTAGTGGACGGTAACAGACTTCATTTTACGAAGAGTATGAGTTAAAAAAATGTTACGGTATTCGTTAAGATACAATTTTTTAATATAATTTATTTAGAACTAGTTCCATACAATGATGTAAAGTATTTCAAAAATGTCCGTAGTCTTTATGAAATTTATGTAAATTAATATTGGTAACCCGGCCTCTCTTCTTTTTTGAAAACCTTATGTTTAGAAATAGCACCCACATTCTTTTAGGTTTTTTTTTATAGTTGATAGTATCAGGCGTTACTTTGTGGAAATTCATTGTTATTAAATTAGTATCATCTCACCCTGATGATGTTCTGTTTCGGAGCGAAACCCGTGTTGGTGACGGTATATAGTTTTATCATAATTGCATGTTTTCCTTTGTGGGAGGGAGGGAGGTTTCATGCATGTATAAAAGTATATACCATCATACATTGTGCTTGCGGATTGTTGTAAAGTAAATTAATACTAATTTAATGGATTTTTTAGTCCTATGAATTACAAACATATTATGATATTAATTTGTTATAATATTTGCAACCACAGAGCCAATATTTTATGTAGTTTCATCTTAAAAATACTGTCCATTATTACATTTTATTTTATATCCCGCAGAAACAGATCCATTTCCCGGGATGAAAAGTATTCTGGATTATTACTCATAATATAAGTTACTCACATGTCAAGTGTCATCCAAATCTGGTATGTGGTGTTAGTGTGATACGGGGTCAGATAGAAAGACATACAGATAATGATTTCAAGAAACTAAATGTTTTCAAATTCAACCTTATAATCATTTAATCATGTAGGTTTTCTGTAAATACACTTACGCACGTCATTTCTTTCTTCTACTACTGTTTCGAAAAGGTACTTTAACATTGAGGTAAAGAAACGGCGAAAAATACTCCTCAGCACATCTTTTAAACGACACATGGTAATTACAAAAGTTTAGACCTGTGCGGAACTGGTTTCGATACTATTATTTCCAGGCATCCTTGTCATTAATGTATAATTTTTTGACATCTATGTGGACAATAAAGTCAACCTACATTAAAATTTCCAAAAAATATTTAGCAAACCGCCCTCACTTAAATTCGGAAAAACCACGGTTTAAGCTTAAAAATAGCACCTTTATTGTTTAAGAACAGGGTTTTTCTAACTTTTTTTATTTATGAATGGAATGAAATTAATTTAAAATATAAAAAATCATAAATAAATCCGTTGAGCCGTTCCTACGATGAGCGCGCACTGACGCACAGGCAAACAGGGAAAAATTCCAACAACTGTTGTTTTGGGTTGTATTGCGTTAATAAAATTAAAATTTTATTATGTGTGTGTATAGTCGTGAATGGTAAAATGCATTGACTTAGTAACGTTTTAAACGAAAAAATATATATTGATACTTGATGTCATCACGGCAGTCACAATAACGGAGTGCCCGCTCCGCAACAACGGACTGTTCTGCTTACCTGTAACAAAGATAAAGACTAATTAATAGAAATACTAAAAGAACATTCTTACGATATTACTATTATGTTAAAAGAAATGGTGAACGAGAGAGATGAGAGATTTCATGTAATTTTTATTTCAAGTCGATTTATTTTTTTGAAATTATCAATTCATAGATCTGGCCATAACGCAATGCACACACGTGAATATAATTTGTTTTATGTAAATAGCCGACAAACGAGCGCACCAGCCGTCTGACGGTAACCGTGCACCGTAAATCCTTCGCAATACATCCTCAATCACATCTGGATTGATGGATGAAGCCCCTTCCACCCCCAAAAAGTCAAACGAGCTGATGGACAACTTGACACCTTCATGTCCCTCCGAATATTCTCATTCGTTGACGAGCAGTTTTATGATGATCGGTTCTGCGAGCAGGTTATGAACAACGCGGTGACATCGGACGTGGTGATTGGTCCTCCATTGGGCATCATGGTAGTCTCTAGCGCGCCCCTTCTCATTCTGAGAGCCGGACCCGGCAATGAACAAGGCGTAGGTTGAAGCGAAATAACATTTAAATCTACAAAATGATTAATTGAGCAAAATTTTATCCGTTTATCAAATTATGCATCGTGTCTGAATGCTAATATAATTAACACTTTGTTAATGTGAAAGGTCTTTATCTTCAGTAATTTTATCTTAGTTAATTAACCGAAGGGCGCTTGCGGCGGCTACCTTTCAAGAGACCTTACATTTTTACTGATCATTAATGAATATTCTTTGATTCTAATGCCGAGCTTCATGTAATGAACCATTCATTACAATTTTAATGTTATTAATTAATCTAGTTTGAAAATTAACTCACTGAAATATAGAATATAACATATACATATACTGAGTATCCCGAAAAAAATATGCGCATCACCGTAATAAGCAAACAAGTAATCATTCGAACATCGTGTCGTGCAATTTTAACAATAATCGCGTGTCTATCCGTCGCATCGGCGTCACTTATAACTAATAAATAAATGTCACACTCACGCCCCCTCACTCGGATTCCCTGCAACTCAGGCATTTATTTATCACATAAACAGCTGTCGCGGGCCGGGGATTGAATCCGAAGTCGCTCGCTCGGCGGGCAGGGTTACTACCGG
This sequence comes from Megathymus violae, assembly GCA_003671415.1. Lineage (NCBI taxonomy): Eukaryota > Metazoa > Arthropoda > Insecta > Lepidoptera > Hesperiidae > Megathymus > Megathymus violae. Next base: position 8,079,000 of record PDGT01000007.1, read on the forward strand.
CTGAGCTGCGTGGTTGTCAAGCAGGCACGTAACGGAGCTCCGTCACCATAACCGAAACTATCGGATATCCGAAATTAGGATATATCCGAAACCGTAACCGAATCCAATAAAAAAGTTTCGGATAGTTCCGGATAGAGGCAGAGTCTAAATAAGGCACGTTATGTCCGGTTGACGCCGACCGAGCCGGTACACTAGCCGCGCCGTTCTCGTTTTAGACTTTATTACTATTTAATTCGTTTATTCTGTGATTATAATACCACATCGTGCTAAGTCAAGAGTCAAACTTCGTAAATACATTATATATTTTTTCCAAGTCGTAAATCATGTAATATCCGTAATCGAAATTATCCGAAAACAATCGGATAATCCGAAATAATTTTATAACCGTAACCGTAACCGAAACCGGCAAAATATTATTCATACATCCGTATCTATATCCGGATCCGAAATTTCAAATCCATAACATCTCTATTGTCAAGTTACAGACTTGAATGCGCGCGAGCGGAATCAATAAAATATTTGTAGGTTATGCTCAACCAATTACTGCAAAGCTTTAAAAACCAAAGGGTAAAAACTAATTAAATATGTTATATATAAACTATTATATTGGCAGGTGTGTACGGTCAACTGTAACCACTTATCATCATGTAACAGTTATATCCATCTGTGGTCTAAAAAAACTGATGTTCTGAAAATTAACCTAACATCACACTAAACCAGAAACATTGTTGGTGGAAGTGAGGCAACTCCGCCACGTATTAATAAATCTCAGCCGCGGAGCAGACTGCGTTGGGCAATATTATGAAAGCGCTTTACGCGTTGAAGGCTTTTGCGCTGGTATTTGAAAGATAATCGATGAATATTAATGTGAGGAGAATATAATTTTCATTATCGTTATAAATATCGCACTGGGCACAGGTCTCCTCTAAAAACATAAGAGGTGAACGCCAAAGTTTTATTGTTATATCAGTAACAGTCTTATGCGCCGCCTTCGTCGCTTCTCAATTTTTCCTGAAGGTTGACTGGCAGAGAATGCTTATAGCATTAAGTCCGCCTTTGTTCCATTCCTTGCTGTGGATCATAAAAGTGGATAATATTGCAGGAACATGCATTTTCCATTGTACTATTTAGATAATAAGAAACCACGGTGTATCTTACACATTTGGTTACCGCGTCAATCTGTGTTGCCATTCGGAAAATTTACGTTAAATCCTGGTTCGCTGCTACTAAATGTATATAAAGAAAGAAATACAAAAGCACTAAAACAACATAATTCGTTTACAATATAAGAAAGCACCCGTCAGTGGCTAGTGAAGTGGAACCACAAACTTGCAGTGAAAAGTCAGGCCCTTGTCCATAATGAAGGAAACAACTAATTATTATACTACACAGATGGGCAAAAATGTAGCAACAAGCGATTCACCATGAAACTCCAATGACTTCTGGGTCATCTCTGTTCTATTTCGTGAAAACATGCCCGTGTTTGTATATTGTAAACGAGGGACTATCTGCAAAGCAACTGTTTAATTTTTAAGTGACTCTTCTTATAGTCATCATTTGGTTTTATATTAAATTTTTTCCCCTAAAATAATAATCGGCGGTCGGTCGGTCGGTCGGTCCGCGGGTTCGAAGTAAAAGCGTTCTTTGAACTTTGATATTTGCTGTTATTTCACACTGAAAAGTTTTCGTACGTTAACAGGGTACCGTTGGCATAAATAATTAAGATGACTCGCTTGTGTAAACGCCCTGATTGCTTTAACAAATTGTCTGTCGAAGTTACTTTTATATTTGAGTCATCGTTCCATCATTCTTGCTTACCTCGATTATAAGGAGTATAAGGGTTATACGTAATAATTTCGAATATAATATGATTTGATTCACAACTCAACTTTGGCGGTAAAATGCCGATGTTTTTCAGAATTTACTCAGTGTGTTTGAAACTATCTCATGCCGAAGCATACACGGTAATAACGGAGACTGCGGCCGGAAGCGATGCATGACCTTTGACCCTCGACCTGGCGGCCGTGACATTTGCAGCGACTCCCTCCACCGCCAAAATAACAAAGTTCGGCTCATCCACCCAGCCGCCCACCCCCTCACTTCTACACCCCTAATTCCCTGAATATTGTATACGTGTATGTAGTATGGAACATAATTCCAGTCGGGGTAATATGACGTGCCGCAACAAAACGTTCAGTAATACTTAGGTATTTTTCCTGTTCTGAGTTATGTATGGTGCTTAGATATTTTAATTTCCTATACTGTTAGAAATTTCTGAACCATGGTAATAGTACTCTTTGTGTGACAACCCTGTAGCCTAGTTGCTGTAGTTTTAAGGGGTTTCAAGCCGCTGTGTCAAACGGAGGGCTAAGTATGAAGACTAGCAGTCGCTCGAGACGCCCATGGGTCGTTTTGAGAACGGCATTGGCAATTTCACGCGCCAAAACATTGTATTATTGTTTTATCGTTACTCAGTAACGCCCTCTAGTTCGACAAAATGTAAACGGAAATAACTATAAAGTACAATTTAATATCGTTGGATAAATAATCTTAAATACATTATATTAATGTTTCGTAATATTAATATTCTCCATAGCAACTTCTCATTTATTTTTAATCCGTGTTTTCCTAAAGATGATAAATGGCGATGATTTGTCATGAATATGACACTAGTCAAAACGATTTATTATTGCGAGTAATAAGTTTTGCTTGACAGCTTTACTAGGTTGATCCCGTCCATCGGTATTATATTAAAATATTTGAAACTATAGATCAAGGATACGCATGTGACTGTTATCTTTAAATTTGATCCAGCAATTTACAGCGAATGTATAATATAACATACGATAACTTATCATCAATCATCTTTCCCTATTGTTGGCCAAGGATATAATCCTGCGGTACGTGAAAGCCGGTCATATGTAAATCCGGTTTAGACAAACAAAGGGCGAAGGTATTCAATTAACAACTCCCGGTTTCACCTAATAAATGAGATCCTCATCTCGGTACGGACCCGCAAGGATTTGCATAATTAAGAGGAGGGATATCGAAGCGATCGTATCTCGAGTTGTCGGATATCCGAAACAGTAATTAAATTTTTATATGCATTGAAATTATAAAAATAGAGTTTTATTCGTAGGTATAATAATGTAACATACGCAGACCTAAGATTGAAAACTAAAAGCAATTATTTGTTTTTGATCTCGAGGGGTAAGTCTTCAAGGGTTCAAGTTTATTTGGGGAAGGTTTACTCAATCTTTTTGGGGCGGGTTGTTTAGTTTAGTTATATGATATTTTTAAACACTAACATTAAAACCCTTTCCAGAGCCATCCAGTATATATGGGGAGGCTACGAAGTTTTATGCGAAGATACCGTGTTGCCCCTGATAATTCCCATTGGAATCGGAACTATTCGAACATTCCGCGAAGCTTTCTGAAGATAGAATTTTATGGGATATAAAAACTGTAAACTGTAAAATTTGTTCTGATGTAAATTAAATCATATCTTTTTAAAATATTCGTAAACGAGATTTTATGTAAAGGTAACTCATGTATGTAGATGTAAATTTACTATAAACTATATTTCACGAACCTGATTGGAGATTCACAGCGAAGAATAATGTTTGCTGTCGGGACTTGTTTTTCCATTAAATGTGCTCAATCCACCTGTACCACATAAAATGCAGGTGTGGGGTGAAAATCCGGGAGCTTTTATTTTTCACTTTTATTACTCAGAAAGAAGCTCTTTGTTGTAAAAAAAACCCACTAGTTTTACTTACATGGAACATTTGATTTTGCTCACTCGGTGAGGAAATTAATTTCAAATTTAGAATACTGGTTCAACAATAATTTTACCTGTGAGATTAGATGATTACCATGCAAATTGCAATGAAAGCCGAATTGCTACTTCGGGCATGATGCGGCACGATCGCACACGATATCTACATATGTCTGGCAATAGAACCAGCGTATTCATCGGAAAATATACTTTGACGTGGCTATTGTGAGCGGTCTTTTCACTGCGGACAGGGAATGCTTTAGCGGCGAGGATCTCTTCATTGTGGTAGGGAACTGGAATATCGTGCGGAGAATACATTGAACATGACAAGTCTAATGGAGTATTTAAAGAGGATATATGAAAAGCTGACTGCCTTAGTCCATAGCAAAATTTATTTTTTAAAATGTTAATAGCCTGTACACGATTCTATCATTCCCCCAACTAAGATTTGGTATTTGGAATTTGACTACTGGATATACACTCGAGAGCTATAAAGTCAACTCATCTTCATCTATCATTAATTTTACATTGAAAGGGCTCTAGCACTAAAATTAACACCTAAATTTCATTTTAGGTCTTAAATTCTTTAAGTTCTAGGTCTAGCCTCAAACAGATAAGAAAATTCAGTGCTATCTTTTTGACTACTACTAATACTAACTAATAATAGCTATGGATTGTAAAATGTAATATTTTGTACTCTTTTAAACCCCCTTTAACCTACCCTTTAACTTTAACCGCACGCTGAATCCATGGAATGGTACTAAGTTCGTCTCTTGGGGATGGTGTCAACCATATACAAAAATATCAAGCACTGCTCACTCCATTGCACGCTGTAATAAACCCACTTGATGGTAAATGTTACTGACATAATGTCTGTTATTGACAGTGTACACAATTGGAGTGCAATTTCAGAATAGGGGCTTAATCCATCCTTGAGTCTAAGTCAAACTTCTGCTGTGGTAAGATTCTCTAACTACCCACCATATCACACTTTAACTTTCTTAATCAATCCTGAAATATTTTAAACGCATATTGGTTACAATAATGAAGATCAAATTGACAAACAAGTTCTTTGCTTCCTTCTCGTTTGATAACACATCTATTACGCTTCTGGCTGTAAAATGTGCTGACACTACGCTAGTGCTACCGCTACTGCTTTTTATCACTTACCAACAAAAAAGCTGCTCGCGTCTTAACTGACGTCGCAACGATAAAAAAAAACAAAATAATTTTAGGCGAAAGCTTCTTATTAGCTAACCCGGTAAAACATTATAATGAAGTATTATTTGCCTCTATGAAAAGTTTCAACCCATTTCTCCTCAAACAAAAGACAATTCATCAAATTAATGCGCACTTATTCTTCTTAGCTTAACTCGAGCAAAAACGCAATAACGTGAAAATAATCTATAGAAAGTTAACGGACAATCCCTATCAACAAAGTTTCACTGAATGAGGACAGGCGTGGGTGTGAATGAGCGCGTAGGCGGTGGGAGAGAGATAGTCGTATACTAGTTACAACATGAGCGAGCGTGAGGTGTACCCTCGAGGGGGCTGTGTACGCCTACGTTAGCTGAATGGAGGGTGAATGAGTGACGGCGACTGTTGCTTGGGTTTTTCTGTATGTAAACACTGCTATTATGAATATAGCTTTATTAGTGGGCGTTCGGAGGTGAAAAGCTAAAAATACTATTTGTATTGAACAACAATAGACACAGACCGCAAATGCTTGTCGTCGGAATTGTCTGCGTGGTAATAAATCACTGTTATACTCGTACAATAGGTACTTTTGGGTTATTTTTATGTAGATAGCCGATACGCGAGCAGATGGACCATCTGATGTTAAATATTCGCTACCTTCGACAAGACAGCCTCTCCTTAATCATTTAGACCTGGTATTATCCAGCCCTGTCTCAAATCTGAAACTGATACCATACACGTTTTAAATTCGTAGAAAAAATATTAGGCATTCTGAAAATCAGTCGCGGTCGTAAAATCTGGATAATATTAACTATATGTGCGACTTGCTGAAATTGATTTACATAAATTATTGGTTGACAGCTGGTTTCAGCAATATTCAAGATAACTTCAACAAACTTTGAACTGGTAATAGGATATTGAAGTATCACAAAAATAATCTGCCGAAAGCGATAAATGCCGTAATTGGAGCTGTCGTAGCGCCCTACAAACCTTATATTTTTTATTCAAATATAATTCTAAATCATTTAATAATTTAAGTGTCCTGTAAATACACTAATGCACATCATTTTTTGCTCCTACTACCGTTTCGAAAAGTAATGAGAAAGGTTCAGGCCACAGTCGACCGCACTGTCCAACTGCGGGTTGGCAGACTTCACTTATCTTTGAGAACATTATGGAGAACTCTCAAGTGTGTAGGTTTTCTCGCGATGTTTTCCTTCACCGGAGCAAGGGAAAATTAATATGCACATAAATTGAAAGTGGTGCGTGCAGGATTAGAACTCGCTTCTTCCGTGCGGGAGACCGACGTTCAAACCACTATGCTGTCACCGCTGCACCGAACAGATCACCTGATGGTAATCGATCACAAGCACTGACATATATCTACAACACCAGGTGTGTCACCAACGCGGATCCGACATTCAACAAAGCGATGATTTATCTCCAAGGCCGCTACCAAAATACTCGTACATACGTACTTCGAAACTTTTGACGGCTTTCACGGAAAATATTGGTGTACGAAATGTGCGGGGGCGACTTTGTAATCTAGGTTGGGCGATGTTATATTAATATTTACAATTTTCTGCCGTTCCCATAAATATTATTAGCAAAGCAATAAACGCGATAAATGATTTTACAACCATATTTTCTTCAGACCTCAACTCTGATATTGGGTACTTTGGTATGCATATGCACGTGAAGTACACTGGCCTTGTTCGACAAATTAAAAGCGATTACGAATTCCAAATAAAAATCCTATAAACCCAATTAGATCCCGGCTTAAGGACATGTTAGTACGGCATTTAATTCAAGAGCATTTTCGCCAACTGCGACATCGTAACCAACCGAGACGGATAAATCAGATGCCGTCAAGCAAAACGAAACCTATTCCCTGGGCTCTAGAATCCATTATCGTTCGTAATGGGGTAATCTTACAATTTCACTTCTACGCAGTACGCTCCCTTGGGGGGCCGTGACGTCACCCGCCATGCCTTCTGACGTCAGGCGACATGCGTCATTCGGTACTTAAGACTCTGCTGATAATCACTGGTCAAATTGTTTGTTAAATTTTGTATGCAAAATCAATTTATTATTAATTTAATTTGAATATTAAGTAATTCCGAAACTTCAAGATTTGTCTGTAATGTAATGAGAAGAGTTATGTCCTTTTAATTTTTATGTCGTTATTAAATCACAAATTTGTCTCTGGTCTAAAATTTTCCAAACTTGGACTCTTGGATAATGAAATTTATCGTTGTATTGCCATTAAATATAATAATAACCTTGAATGTTTTTAAACACTTCACACCCCATTAGGTCATTTGAGATATTGACACAATTAAGACATCACAAAGCCGGACACGAACCGGTGACCCTTGGCTCAGTAAGCATATCCACCATCAACGAAACTAATGGGTCATTAATATTCATCACTATTCCTATTCAACGACTAATTAAAATATGCAAATAATCCGGAAAATGGGTATCCTTTATAAATTATATTTTTTTCTCAAAGTTAAACTTATAAAAGTTGCATAAAAGCTACACGAGTGTGCCATCGTCTGGAACTGAAAGCCTTTTAATAAAAAGCGAGCGACGCGAACAAATTCGATACATATTGAATGAGCTACATATTGAAACGACGGGTTCAAAACAGAATGTTCTTGTCTTTATGGAGGAGCTCCGACGATTTGTATCTTTACCTATTCATAGACTAAACTAATAATTGACTCAGATCTAATCTTTCAAATAAGGCGCTGAAAATTGTATCCGGATAATTTTAAACTTATATGATAGCGGACGTGTACACTTAACGTGTACACTTACGATTTTCGTAATTAATATTGATTTTTCAGCGCACTTACATGGATTATGGTCACGAAGAGACCAGGTTAAAGTATCGGTGAAAAAATACAATAATTGTGAGTACCTGTTGAAATCAAAATTTTATCCAGATGTATTTAATATCTACATTGAATGTCGAGCTCTATTAAGACACCATAACAACACCTGGCACTCAAGCTAACCACTTGCCAACGAACTATTTAATATGAATGATAATATCTTCTGAAGGTAATATCTTCAGTTGCTCGCTAATGGATTGAAGCAACGCTAATAGTCTTTACATGGATTGAAACTTGATATCATTCCTAGTCGACTTATTGCTACTAGATTGAAACGGGGCTATCCTTCCGTAGGCTCAAATCAACTTCTGTGTTCTATCCGGTTGGCCAATGAGCGAGCATCTCTTCTTTGATTATTTCCAGAGGAAAAGGAAGCAAGCTTGTCGTGGCCGCAAGCCGACACGCCTAAAAAGGAAAGCGGATTTAGAATTAAAAGTCTTCCGGGACAAGCACATGCGAACGTAAAATAAAAGTGAGAGACCATCGTTGACGCACTGAACGACTGGCGGAGGGGTTTTAGTGGGTTAAAATTACATATAATCCAAATGCACGCAGAAGAAGACGATTCTTTAAAACTTATTTTCTTCCAAAAATAAAAAAAAAACTTAAATTGACTAAATTTGAAATGCGTCTTAGTAACGGATACATTTATTACTAACCACACAATTGAACAAACTCAACTTGGAATCATTTAGGTGTCTATCGAGGCAGTCGAGACAGCAGACAGCGGAATACAAAACCACAGGAACGAAGTAAAACGAACGATTCGATGTAACCGATAACCGAAGCGGGCGAAGCTGAACAACCCGCATGGATTTACGTTCCAACCTTGCTCCGCAATGACCTTTAGTGGTGTACCTCACGAGATATCGATAGTGTATTTCAAGAATTTTTTAACACTTTTCACAATAGTTTTAATTATAATTTAGTACGTAAATTGGATTAAGAACTTTATATTTTTTTTTACATAAACTAAGTTAATGTTTGACAACAATCCCACCTGATGGGAAGTGGTGATGAAGTCTGAGATGGTGAAGGCACTAACTTATAATAGCCTATTCACTCTTCTCTTGGAGACTACCACATCGTATGTAACCGGGAACACCGACAATATATGTAACTATTCTTTTCAGATAGTGTTGTCTAATCACAGGGTATTTAAAATAAAATAAAAAAAAACATTGGCAATGCACATTTGAATGAATAAAAACTTTATTCGGTATAACGATACTCGAATACTGTTGGAATTTGTATACTCATACAATTATATTAGCTAGAAATACGTAGAAGCTACTGCTATGTACTGAGATGATAGATAAGCGTCTATGGAATGCTGAGATGAGGATTGATCCATAACATGGATACAATGACGATATCAGGATATAATGACATTATTACAATAATCAGCACATATATTTAATTTTCAATTTATATATGACAATCGATTTTGTCTAAACCAGTAGATAATAATGACTGAGTATGACCTTAACCCCTCACCGTAGAGAAGTCAGAAGCCCAGCAATGAGAATTTGTTGTGATAATTACTAACACATGCATACCATCTCGTGTTGAGCAGCTACTGTAACCATTGGCATAAACAGCATAAAACTCACTCGTCAGTCTACTTAAGTATTGATTGTCGTCAGTCGTCAGTCGTCAGATAGTCCAGTGTTACGCCACAAGACTGAGATAGAACGTCTTATAGTTGCATCATAGATTTAAAAATCTTTATAGGAAATTATATTTTAAATGAATCGAATATATAAGATACATTTCTGCAATAACATAATGCACAGCTTACTACGAGAACGCTCTGTAATTATGCTTCAAATATATTGTTATTTAAAGCTATTTACCAGTATAGTAAACTACCAATTTTAACATTAATATTTATAAAGCACACTTTGCAAAATATATTAGAAAGGAGCTTATGAGTTGCGAAACAAAATTTACGGCCTATTGCTTATACACGCATAGGTAATTTCGCAAGAAAGACAGATAACAATTAAATATTGACCAACAATAGAATTTTATTAATTAATACTATCTCAGCTTTAAATAATTTTATTGGTTACTTCATATTATATTCAATGCCTACGATTTGCATAATAATTTTATTTAAATTTTTATATTATTTGCGTAACCGTATGCTGTGAGACGTGAATACATTTGTATAATGTAAATTATCTTCACTAATAATCTTTTTAATGCAATATCTAGTTTGAAGTTTCGTTGTTCACCAAAATCTATGTATATATATATATATATACTAATATTATACTCTCTTTATAATATATATATTTGTTACCTATAATACAGGTAATTGCGGGTATCTGTACGTTCACAGTAAGTTTTAAAATTTTGAAAAAATACAACAATTTAATTGCTTACTTATAGTTGATAGGCAAACCTATATGGTTACCTTTCCACAGAAAACTAAAAACATATTTGATTATTCTTACAGTTCGGAACGTAATTCCAAGCAGAGTTCGATTCAGATTTGACCGACTTTCCTTACTTTGAATTTTGAGTTTAATTTGTATTGACTTTACATTGAATAAATTGACTCAGAAATCCGTACAGCGCCATCTAGTTTATGTTTTCTAAACCACGTAAATTGAGCATTTCACTCATCATAGAGAGAATGTCCAGACCTTCCTGCCAGACCAGAATGTTCCTGCATTGGGTGTCCACCGTAGGCCAAAAATTTAATTCAATAATTATCATGCTTTTCTTGGATACGGACGGGAATTTAATCAATGTCAGTTTGTCATTCGACTACCAACGCCATCTAGCGATAAACTGATAAACTGCTTTGATCTGATTATTTTATTAGTTTTACAAACATAAGACTACTTCCAAAGAATTTGCATAAAAACTTGGCTAAGTCAGATGTCCCTTGATGTACTTACGAACGTTTTTTAGCAAATGTTTAACAAAATATTGATATTGAGATTTAACAAACTATATTAAAAACATTTAGCAATATTTGTCACACGGTCCATCCCTTAGAATGGTAGTGTGAGGTTCTATTTTAAGAAATCGCCACCCCTCTAGGTTACTTAGGAAGACCATTCAGCTGGGAAATCTGTCTGTGTGCAGAATAAACACTTTTCAAAATATAATAAACGAAGAGTTTGGACACATTAAATTTTTATGAAAAAGATGTCTTAAGTATTATGATTTGAAATTTATATCAAAAACAATATATAAGCATAACATACCGTTATAAACTCGTCGATTGTTTGTGTCGCGGGTGGTAACGGCACAAACATCACGAACACACATAACAATAACACATTAATATCAGTTCAGTAGGTATCTCTGTAACCGAAAATCTAACCAGACATCCCCTTCATTCGACACGGAATGAAATGAAATGAATTCTCGGAATGGATGTGACTCTATTGCCAGGAAGACTTCAACTGGCTTTTGAAGAAACAGACGCTTTCAGGTTATTAACGTTCTGTATCTGTACAGCTATTATCAATTTACTGTCAGTGCGGTCCGTCTAGCTTCCAGTACTACCATTATTTTTCTAATAATGACATTTATAACTTCTCGAAAGCGCTTCACTTCAAAAAACAAGCCTTAAATTTAAAACGGGCACCCGAAAAATCATATTCCAAACTTCACTCAGAAATTTAATAAGACTCTTGCAATATGCCCTTTGGGTGTTGGTTTAAGGTGTTTTAATAAGTAGAAACAAATTTGTTGCAATAACCACAAACAAGTACTTCGCTTGCTCATCAACTACAATCTATACTATTTATTATCTCCTATTAGACGGGAATATATAAATCCATCAAAATAGAAAGCGTGCCATATGTTAACCCATAATATGACTATCAAAATGTCGAGTTTAGTTTGAATCTGTTAAAAGGTTTTCGGATGACATCGTAACAAACAGACCCATGAGTAATATATTTTTTTTAGCTTCTATAACTACAATAATAAAGGTACGTAATGAATTTTCAAACAATAATGAATATGCAATTACGGTTTCAATGTAGTTTAAGTTCTCCGTGGGAACTTTCGTTTACGATAGCTTTAAATTGTAAGCGGACATTACCTTAGCTTTTTCTTATGTATAATTTCACCATCACAAAAACATTATGACACAAATAAGTCAATTACCCATTTTCAATTACTGGAGAAAACAATCAGTGGATCGCTTAAGTACATACCTCTGCCTTTTCATTACAGCAAAACAGTCTGAAATGTTCGGAACAATAAAAACAGTTTCCCTTATTCTCTTGGAAATGTTACGGCGCAATTTAGGTTTAGACGAGGGGTGAAGTTTTATTCCGGGTTCGCGTTTGCGATACGTTCCTCATCTCTGACTTTTTAGTAAAATTGCATCGGAAAAAGCTACTTCAGAGCTAAGTGACGAGCCGGACATTCTTTATGTTTAATCACCGCTCAACAATGAGTTACAAGCTTTCTATATATATCCGAATATATATATATATATATCCGAATATATACTATATATCCGAATTACACACGTACCGACAGATATATTTTTCTTCAAAATCAACATACTCGTAACATCATACAACGCCTTTATGTTGAAGAGCAGCTAACAGTTCCACGGCTCACTCGACTGTAAGAGGTCATGACCGTTGGCCATTAGCGGTCTTTTGCAAGACACGGGTATACTCCTAATAGAGAATGCATGGATCGGTTTCTGTCGAGCCGTTCCATAAGAGATTGTCACCCGCTAGAGTGGCTGCGAAATGGATTAAATGTTGCCAACTAACGTATCACAGACGCGCGGATGATAATTTATTTTTGCTTCTAAGGGTCACCATTCACCTGCGCAGGGCACGCGACGTTGTTGAGCGCGGTCGTTCACTTACGATTGACACAGCTACGAGGGCCTCTGTCAAACGAATCGATAAACATGTATTCCGCGTAGTTTCCACCCTGCAAGCGAGAGGGCGTTGGGGGGTGAGGTTCTATTTTGAGCGCGCGTGGGCGTCTGTTCCTCATCTTGTGGCTATTCGCGGCATAATCCGGATGGTGAAAATTTAGTGAAAAAAAGTAAAGTTTCTGTTTTTAGGTTATCTAGGATTTTTGATAACCCACTCCTTTCTATCTTCCAATTATTTTTCTTTATTTTTAGTGCATTTTTTTTTCGGAAGTTGCAAATTGCAACATCTTTAATGAAATGGGCGTCTCACATTTTACTCTTACAAAATACTGGCAACCTCGTATACTGCTGTGAGAATACTAGTTTTCTGTGCACACCTAAAACACAATCAGCTGATTATTCACGGTTTCGCAAACTTCTGCAGTAAGACAGCGGTTGGTTTGGTTCAAAGAAAATCTAAGTTCTTACTGTGCAAAGAATTCTGTTTTATTATCGCGAAGAAAATAATATACTGTATATAATTTATTTAGCTACCCATTAAAAGATGTAATATTTCCTTAGTCTAAGACATAATATAATTACTAGTAACCCCCGCTTGCTTCGCTTCGGGAAACTGTTTTAATAATCTTTAACCTAAAGGCCAAAATTTTACCCTTTTGGAGTTGGTTTTTTTCATAATCCTTCAATAGTTCGATTCGACAACTTCGATTAAATTTCAAAAAAACCGTCATCTATCAGTACGCCTTCGAAGAATAAGCATTGAAAAATAGAAGAGACACTGTAGCTACTTAAAATAAGACTTACACCATACACATTTACTTCGTCCGATGTTACAGTTGCAGAGGAACTTAGATCGCACTCAGACAGGGGTCGCACTCCGATAACGTCGTGGATACGAACCATGGCGTCTGGTATTTCACTGCGCCCATCCGTGAGTCGCGCGTGTACACACAACACCTATTTCTTTACTTTGTTACATTGTCAGTGAACAAAGTTTCGAACATATCAACATTTACATTAATCGGTAAAGTACCGTGTATAATTCTCTGCTGGGGCAAACATACTCGAAAATATTTTATTATTTTTATAAGGCATTGAATGTTACTGATAATAGATGTACAAATAAACCATAGCTATACAAGCAATGAATAAACAATAAGTTATCATCATTTTGCGCGAATTCTGCAGGTCTAGAAATTCCTAATTTTGAAACTTGAGCCGAAATTAAACTTCGAATTGCTCAATTATAAGTTATGCTCCGAAAGTCAATTTATATGTTGGGCATCAAAAGACCCAATTTAACAAACCGAATTATTAAGTTACCTGCAAGCCTAAGTGGAAGCGGACAACGTGACGAGTGGCGAAGCAGTTGGTTGCTTCGAACCGGCTATTAAACTGTGTAACAAAGTGAGTTTTGCTGTCGCGGATGAAATATTAAAAAGATACGATACCCTTTCACAACCGGTCTTTACAAATCTGCGACTTCACATTTTCCTCCAAGAAGAGGCTAAGCAGGACATATGAAGAGAGACGAATACGTCAATTAATATTGGTAATTAAACTATGTGCATGTATCGTGCCACTCATCTAGTTCAAATTAACCGAGCTGGTTTACAGTTACACGCGTTTTTCATTACGATTTATCTACCGGTTTGAACAAGCTTTAAACAATTTCTTAATACTGTAATGTAGACAGAATACTTTACGATGCACAAGCCGTAAGATTGATTGATGTCAAAATGGTATATAATTATGAAATATAAATATTAATTGTATTATTGTGAACGGACGAATTATTCGCCAGCTGTCTGCATCGCTTCCCGCTGGACGTCCAAGTACAGTGTTATTGCAACTAGTTACAAAAAACATGTTTAAGACGCTTCTACGCTCATTAAGAGTTGCCGATTACTTAAAGAAGTCGGTTAACTTTAGAAGAAACTTCGTAATTTCTATCTTGAACTATGTTGGATATAAGTAAGACAACATTTCTAATTCTATGTTACATAATATTTATATTTTTCGCCGTACCTTCCTCTCAATGTTAAAGCAGCTTTTCGAAACTGTAGTTAACCAAAAAACGCGGATTTACAAGTTATCTAAAAGATTAAGTAATTTGGAATTTGGATTTCATGTTAGAGATATTAATTTCTCAAAAGAACATTACATTGTCCACTTAAATGAGAAAATATATAACATAAACTTAAAATCTATTGCTTTAAGCCAGTGTCATTGAGCGTATCGTTACTGGTTTTTTTAGCTTTAATCGTTTTTTGAATTGGTGTATGGTTCTTACATCTTTAACTTTGCTTGGTAATCTGTTATGAACTTCTTTCAAACATAATATTTCATTTCCCGGATAGCGTTCGTGGCACTAAATTAAGTTTACCCTTACTTCCGGTGTGAATTTTATGGTCCTTTATTTGAATATGGTTTACCTTTCCTTTCCTTTTCCTTCAATTTTCCGCCATTTCCTTCGCGTATTCGAGTCTCGGTATACTTGAATTAGTCTTTGCATAGGAAATATCAAGATACTGAATAAAACAATAAGTTCCGTAAGTAAACATATTGCTGCTAGCAGCAGGTTTGCCCTCGCTTCGCATCAGAAGAACTACCTTACGCTTAGAAATAGCTATATCTGCATTGTTATACGACCGAGTTGTATATACATACAATTATACATACAACTCAGTATATATATACACATTATGATATCTATGCATATAGATATACATATATTAATTCATACCTTTTTTATTTATGGACAGACTGAAATAAAACTTTAAATATTACACTGACGCTTACTGCAATACATTAGTGAAAACCGTAACGAAATCTGATAAGTCGTTTCAGAGATTAGCATGAACATACACAGACAAATAGACAGAAATTTTAACAACTATTGTTTTGGGTTCTGTTGCGTCAATAAAGACCCCTAATAGTAGTATTTCTCATATATCCTTAAAGTACAGAAAGCGATCAGTTAGAACTTTATTATACGTATAGATAGATAGATAGATTTCGTATATTACCTTATCACTCATTTATCATTGGTGTTTAGTATTTCCAGGTTATTAAATAGAATCTGGTTTTGCTTCAATTATACAGTACCGTGTGTCCAATCTTTTATAGTGTGCCGTCCACCAATTTGTATGAAAAATTGATGAACTGACATTTCTGACTTTTTAATTTTAGTTACTATTGATTTGACAAAGTTTTTTTGGCCTATGTATTAAAATTAGATATTGCCAACATTCAAGATCCCTGAAGAAACTTTTAGCTGATATATGAAAGCTGGTGGTGACGGAGGACCAACGCCGGAAACTCCGCCCGCCGCAAACCAGCATTGTTCACTGCCAAGTGAACTGGCTTTTATTTTTTATTATTCTTTTTTTTATTAATATTCTTTTATTTATATATTTTAAAGATTGATAAAAAAACATTAGCGAAAAAGGGAATACGTACTCAAAAGAAATGTATCAAGAATACGAATGAAAAATTACCAGCAACGGTAAGATGTACTACAAACAAAGAGTCGAGTTGAGCGCTCGGCAAATGTTTGTTTTAATGTACAGAAATGACGTTGTCGGATTAAAGTTTAATTACGTGAAGATTGATCCAACAATATCCCTTGTTGAACCGAGATCGAGGTTCCGATTTTATAAAGAAAGATAATGTTACAATTTGTTTCTTAGCGTCATTTTGTAATCTCGGCAAAAATCGGAAATAGGGCACAGCGATGTCGTTATGTGATAGAGACGTTGCGATAAAGAGAACGGTCGAATCCAGACGGAAAATACATGCCATTGTGGCAATGAACGACGTTCAAAGACGCCATTCGATGTTTTTAAAGTCTCTGTGGATATTTTAGCGTCGATGAGTACCGCAACATACGGTTTTCTATCAATAAAACTCGAGGTCGTTACTCGTTACTGGACGAAGATAGAACAAGTTATTTAATAACTAAATTTCCAAGTTAAATGTGCGGCAGCCGCGACGTAGGAGAACAAAGACAATGTTCGAGAATGGAGCGAGACAAAGCGGACAGGATTAAGCAGAAATGTAATCGTAGCCCACGTAAAATCGAATGTGGATAGTTAGGAAGTGGTTCTCACTACGGATTACTGAGGTTCGGGGACCTTTACGACCTCCTCACTCTGGACCATATGGAGTGCTAGCTTGAGGTGACAAAACTTTCACTTTAAAGTTACCCAAGGGTTCGGTTATGGTCAGCGTAGACAGAACCAAGCCAGCAAACCTCTTGTCGCATGACACAGAGGTGACACACGTCAATCAAAACAATCACCACTCGTACTCCACTAGCACTCCAGTAACTCCAACGCTGGTCTGGTGGTTCCGGTCGTCAGATTCGGAAGGCAGTGCGGTTCGCATATGGATTATAACACTCCCAGGGGAACGATGTAGCGACCCTACATTTGTAAATAAGCAACCCTATTTTTGTTACCATACCATATTTGGAGTCTTCTCTATCATGTGGGAATATAATAAAAATATTTTACAACGATAATATCGAAAAGTGTAAGAAAAATGAATAAATGACAGTGATGTTATTTACAAATAATAACCGTGGGGTCGCTACACATTTACTGAGAGTTACTGTTATGATACTACCGTCACATACCGCTTTGTTGCTGGGCATGAAACTGTAGTCGGAGTTAGTTCTGTCACTTGGAGAAGTTTATCAAAGAACTTTGTAATTCTTAGAGATTCTTCTATCACTGAGCCCAAGCCGACCTGCTCTGTTCCTAATACTGCCCAGCACGCTCGTCTGGTTAAGCTTCTTCTGGAGGTCGATACGTGACGGACCGGCCAGTTTATTCAGATTCCATTTGTAATTACAATAATTAGTTGTAGAATGATAAAGATACCATAGACATAGAGCGCTATTAATTGAAGCACCAATACTAACCGGAGAACTCTAATGAAAACAGATACTATATGCAATTTAATTACGAATGTTTCCAATGACCGTTTAATAATACTTTCAAAACAACATCATTAATAATAAGCCGGTCGTAAGTTATTCGAAATGTATTTACGGTGATTATTTAATCCTCTATAAATAACGGCGGTCGGAGTTACGGCCTCTTGAATAATGTATGAAAATGGATCCCCATTAAAAAGTTCTATAACAACATTAAAATTCATTAGCATAACTTTGACGGAAGACGCACGATCAAACTTGGTAGCTTTATCATGGAGAGATCAGAAGGGATTCGTTTCACGGGATTTGATTATAACCTATTTGAAGGTTCAATTAAAGTTGTCCCAGTCAAGTCTACTGTTATATTTAACTGCGGTAGTAAGATTTATTTCGTACGCGGTCGGATATCATCCTCCTTACAGAGTAGCGGGCTCCTCCTGTCGGTATGCATCTGGGGCTTCGAACGTCTACGGACGGCGGTGTTCACTGAACGACGGGTTTTGTCAAAACCGTTCGAATTTCGTTTGTATTTTTTATGTATTTTTACCTCAGAACTCCGTTATTCATTAGCTGATTTGGAAAATTCCTTATTTGTTTGACATTTTTTTTTTTTTATAATTACTTGTCTTAGTCTGTATATGTGAGAGCATTTGATTTACTTTTTGAAAATAGTGAAACTGAATAGATTTTTTTCAGATTAACAAACGATTTTACAGCTCCTTGAATAGCAAGGTTTCCACGAAGCTACTAATATTACTACTATAGTGTTGTACTAGTATTAGTACAACTAAATCCGAGATACTTACTAGATTTCGAATAAACCTTTGGACAGGCAGACAGACAAGCTTTATACGGCATAAAGCTTTTATTTTTTGAGTATACAGAACCCAAAAAGTGTCCATCACTTCACACATAAATTGCAACAGTGGTTAGAAAAGCGAACCGGCAGAAACGGACAGTAATTCTTATTGGAGCCACTGGTATCTGAGCTTCTTAGCTAATTGCGAGACCGCGCGGGAAGCTGGATTTTATTTATGTTTAACGTTATCATTCACTTTGTCCCGGGCTGCTTAGTTATTTATGTGAAGGTGGTAAAAAATATATTTTAATATTTATTTTAAGTACGATATTGTTTAAATCTTTTTTTTTTAATTTGCAATCGTTTTTATATTTTGACTTCTGATATATGGGATTCATTTTGTGTGGGTGCAAGAAATTCTGGCGTGCTTATATATATATGCGAGGGAACCAATAGAACTTAAAATATATGCATATATATCTATATCCTGTATTTGTATTTTGTATGTATTTTGATTTCATTGCTATACTTTGCAGCTGTTACTGGATTTATAACGTACATATATCGTATCCTACCTTTTTATCAACCTATAATCGGTTTAACCATCATCTTTCCAAACGTCATCTGAAAGGAATCGATCGTTAGCGACAGTATCGCCTTGTGTACATGACGATTGTTAAAGCGTACCGTATGCCGTTATATGTGTACCGGTCAAGTGTATGCTTAATTCTGGTCTACAGGACAGTGTGAAACTACTCCACGTGCCCGTTGACTGAGGCCAGCCCAAGGCGTTCTGTTGACATTCCCAATACTTTGTCAAACGTCCAAATATGTTGAACAAATGTTTGCAATACTAGTTACAGTAAACCGCAACCTTTAATACTGACATTTTATTGAATGTAATGAAACATTTGAGGATTGAGCGATTACGAAACTGGCGTTTCGGCACTAACGCTCGTTGCTCACTCTCCCCCGATCTCCGCTCAACGAACATTGGTTACACTTACATTATGTTTAATAAGAAACTGTGGAACCTATGAAAATTGCAGCTAGGCCGTTATTGTTGCATATTATTGAATGCTGTAGTAAAATTTATATGTAATATAAATTGATTGACATTAAGGTCACTGGAAGTATGAAATACACTGCGCAACAATTTTGTAAGTAATGAAAGGTGGAAGGCAATAAAAGTCTCTTCCGAAACTTTTATACAAGTTATTGACATTATGAAATAGTATTAAGTACTTTGATACTAAGGTCCATGGACTATGTCTTATTGCGTCTAGAAGCAAATTAACTTAACGTCCATATGTCTATAAATAGGGAAAAGTCGCTAACATTATCGTTGGGAGACATTATGGAATCGGTAACCAATTATCGTGAATTAAAAGGTTAATGATAGTTGATAGATAAAATACATATGTAAGACACGTAGTTTGACGATCGACAGTTTTTGCGTACCGAATGGAAGATACATAAAACAAAAAGTTGCATGGAAACAATCGCCTCGCCAACGAATTAGGAACACCGCGTCCACTCCACGCCGCCACCCCAAGCAAAAAAAAAACAACGAACTATAAGTAAACAATACTATTTTCCATATCACAAAATTGGCTTAAGTAGCGCCTGCGTCTTTCTAGCTGAAAGTGAAGTTTGAAGTGGCCAAGAACGTCCGAGACCTTGGTCTATCTGCTCGATTGTCGTCTATTGACGTAAAAACAGCACGTGTATTAAAAATAAATAAAAAACTTAATGCGACACAAACCAAACACAACCAATCAAGCGCTCTCCGAGACCACGATTATTACTAAAAAAAGAAAAGAATGTGGCCGTGTGCTTACTGAATCAACTGAGCAACGCGTTTTAACACTCATTAACGAGTGTGACGGGTGCGTTCACTTGTTCGTTGTGAAACATTACGTAAGAGTGTGTTAGATGTCATTGCTCGGTAGGGTTGTCGATAACGATCTCAAAGACTTTTTATTTTTCAGCAGCCAAATACGTGTTTATAACCGCAAAGTATTTTGTTATCATTTTGTATATCGTTACGAAGTCGACAATGTGATCCATCATTAAGATGTAGGTACCTGCTGGTGTCGCAACATAACATTGGATGTGTGTTAAGGGCTAGCCACTTCACACAATTTTCTAAAAGCACTTTGAGATATTAATAATAATATTTACGTCGTATTACATGATAAGTGTCTAAACACTTACAAATAGTTGACTTTAAATGTAATTTATAAACATATTGTTGTTGTCATCAAGGTCATGTTTAGTAAAACAAAGTCGAGTGGCCCGCGACTTCGTCCGCGTGGAATTTATCAAAAAAGTTATTTAGTAGAAATAAAAGGAGCCAAATTACTTCTTATTACATCAGCGACCTGCCAGTGAAAGTCCCGTCATTATCGGTCCAGCCGTTTCAGATATTAGCCGGAACAAATAGACAGATAGATAGACAAAAATTGTAAAAAATGTTATTTTGGTATATGTACCGTATATACATTCATATGCATTGCAGACACTCCAATTTTATTTATTAGTATAGGTTAACTTATAATATAATATATTCATAAGTAGTGCTAAGATATTATATTTGTTTTTATGATGCCATCACGCTGCTCTAGTGGTTATTTAAGCAGAGGTTAGTGACCAACGTAACTTGTTATGCCGCCGCAGGGCCTCCGAGGTGGCTTACCGATAATAACCGAGCCTGACGAATAGCGTGTACTTCAACAGATGAAAACACTGAAGAAATTTTACTATTAGCCTTTCTTTTAACTATAACTCGCTCCTGAAGTTGCTCAACTCGATCTATCCTTCAATAGGCAAATAGGCATAATTTGGTCACGTCTTCATGTCGCCTTCAAAATGTTCAGCGTTCTTTTATGGGGCTTGGAGTTCGTTCTCACAATAAGGTTCCAAAGTTGATACGTGAGTTGCCCGTTGGAACTTTTAAGCGACGCGTTTAGGCACAGCTTATAAGTAAAGGAATATATTAATGACAAGGACGCTTGGAAATTATAGTTTCGAAACCAGTTCCGCGCAGGTTTAAGTTCTGTAATTACCATGTGTTTTGTTGTTTTAAAAGATGTGCAGAGCAGTTTCTTTTGCCGTTTCTTCTCCATAAAAAGTAAAGCACCTTTTCGAAACACTAGTGAAAACAAAAAATGACGTGCACAAGTGTAATTACAGAACACCTAAATGATTAAATGATTTTGAATTTGAATTCGACTAACCCGCTGTGAATGTTTATTTATTCACGCAAACTTCCGGGCTTCTTAAGAAATATACAACCTAAATCGCTACACGCTATCGCTTTACACACATCTCACGGTCGAATCCGGTGACAAGCAGAACAGAGTGTAGGCTTCTACCCTTGACATTCATTGATGCTCAAGAGAATATCCAGCTACGGAAGGATTTATGAATCGCAACGACCCAGTAGCGCTTTGACCTGTATGTCCGTAACTGTAGAGTCGATAATCGCGTGAAGGACCGCCGGCTCTGTATCCGGGTGGTGGAACAAAGCGTGACATTCTCGAGTCCAGTTGTGGGCCAGTGATGTGTCGTTCGTTGTTTACGTTGAGACCAGTTTTCGAGGTTCCGTTTGTCTGTCTCGTAGAACGATCGATCGGGTTTGTTCTCTCATATCTTGTTAGGATTTTTTTATACTTTTATTATACATTTTTAATTGTTGATCAGAGCGATTAGAATTTGAATGACATACATTAATTATTAATACATACTCTTATTACTCTTACGGAATTATTCAGAAATTAGTCTTTACTGATATTATAAAGAGAGTACCGATTTCGGGGGTCTGTGTGTATGCGGAGGGTAGTTGCCGGAACCATGGCACCCAACTGAAAAATTATTTTACCATTTTAAAGGTTCCTTATTCCGGAACGACGTAGATATATACTATGTAAATATAATACATTTTTCAAGCCGTATAAAGTGGGGGCCGGCCGCTAGTATTTTTAGAAATATTTTATTAGAACTGTCAGGCCACGTGATGGTAAGTGATGACAGTGGCCCATAAACATTATATACCATCGAAGGCAAGAAAACCAAGGAACTCCTTTGTTCAATCGGATCGGAACACTTTAAAACCGTTTCAAGGTTGATTCGACAGAGGTTTCGTAGCTAGCCAGGAGGCTAAGCACGTTACCGCGAACATACCGAGTACCATCAGGGTTACACAAGATGGTACATAGATCAGCAATCTCCTCCTCATAAAAGAACCCATCGCCATTGTCACGGATTGTCCCGAAAAGTACGCGGTGAGTAGTATTAGTTCAGATTCCAGATTAGTTCCAGTTACATATGTACATTCCGCTCTCATATTTCCTCAGATTTATCTTGAAATAAAACTTTGTTGGATGTAAGTTCATTTCAAATCGATCGAGGCTTCTTTACTCAGATTGCCGTGCTAGAGAGTCAGTGGATTACCGCGGCTATGACTTCCGTGTTGTTCACCAACGTGTCCGCGTCGCACCTAATGTTGCAGACGTGCATGGAGAACTGTGGCAACTGTCCTCATCACCACGTTGCCGTTGCTCGACCACTCATTTTTTGGAATGTTAGTATAAAAAATCTGAGAGTTACTTAATAAATATATAAACGTGTGCATCCAAAATATCACCGGTATAATTAATTCTTTACGCTCTCGTATCAGCTACAGATTAATAGTGATTAAGAATAAATATAAAACAATTATTTTTATTACTATATTCTTAAACATTATATCTTGGTAAAACCAGCTTGTTTAATAAATTCGATCAAAACAAGTCTAATCGAACCTTTAAATATCCAGTAGGATCAGATCCCGTAGGTCAGAGAGCGTCGTTAAAATTCTATAACTCGTATACCGATTTGACAACCACTGCTGCGTAATGATAATTACATAATAATACATAGTTAAATCCCAGTCGATCTTAGGTAATCATGAACCAAATCTGTAAGCATTTAAGCGGCCCTGAACATAATGCTGCAATAATGATAGGTTGTAAATTAGGTCTAGTGTTGCCGGCTGGCGCCAGTAATGGATATATAATTAATAACCAACTGGTAAATAGCGTAATCAAGCCGTGGAAATAACGGAGACGGTGATGAATAGATATGTCGTCTGCGCACGCCTATGGTTTTTAGTCTTAATCTTTCTAGTCCGTTTTAACCGACTCCAAAAAAGGACGAGGTTCTCAACCCGTTTGTATTTTTTTATGTTTGTTACCTCATAACTGCGTCATTTATTAACTGATTTGGAGAATTACTTTTCTGTTTCATAAGGTGTAATTTCCGTTTGGTCCTACTTATATTTGAAGAAAAAACGTCACCCCTAAGGTAGAAAAATAGGAGATGAAACCAAGAAATTCACCAACCTCAGATTGAAGTCGGGTTTTGATTTTGTTAATATACTCAGTTGTACATCAGCCCTGTCTTTTTTATGTTAACAGTCGACAAACGAGCAGACGAGCTACCCGATGGTAAGTTGTCACCGTCGCCCATAGACACTAAGACCAAAGATATCACTGTTGCGTTGTAGGCCAGGAAATGAGAAGAAGAAGAGCCCTCAGCCGAAAAACGACGAATCGTTTGGCAGCTGACTGAAGGCAACTGGCAGAAGGGTGGTAGTTAGCCAGGCAAGCTTTACGGAAAGATAATAATTCCGGTAATAATATCAATGACTTAATAATAATACGAAAAATATAATCCTTTACGCGAAGCCCTACCACCCAGCAGACCGGCTTCTGTCGCCTCTTCTGTTCTGCTTGCATGGGATTGGGAGGAATATTCTAGACCGCCTCAATACAGCCTTTTTTTAGTTGCTTTGATCTAAATGACTTTTTTATTCGTTGATACAGGATCTCTTTACTGTAAGAAAGTACAATTTTCTAGCAAGCTAGCAGTCATAGTCTAGTGGTTTAAACATCTGCCTCCAGCACAGGGAGCCCTAGTTCGAATCCTACAACTATGTATATTAAAATTTAATGATCGTTGCCACGGTGAATAACAGTAGTATTAGAGAAACGGCATCCCTGGGAGTTCCTTACGATGCTCTCCAAAACATTTTACGTATGCCAATCTGCAAATTGCCAACATGATGGATTGGGAGCCTTTCCCTCAGCCATACATTGTAAAATGAGACTCAAGTTGGGACAGTTATTGGCTGTATGTTAAAACAAAGTAAGTTTTAATATGTATTGTTTTTTGATTGATTATTTTTTTAACTCAGTTGTAACTAATCTTTACAAATAATAAAATTGTAACGGGGCCAAATCAGTACATGAGATATTTTTTACAAATTTTAATGAAAGTATGCTTTGTTATCGATGTAGAGGTGTTGTCTCTCAGTCTAAAATATATATTGTTTAACTTTTGTCTGCCTGTTGTGTGACCGACCACGCATCACACTAAAACCGCGGAACAGATTTGGATGATTCGTGCCATACAAGTAACTTTTATTATGTCCCATAATCTAGGAAATGGATCTGTTCTCGCGTGATAAGAAATAAAAATAAATTGAAACGTTCTATTAGGAGGGCAGTATACAAAATTTGGACTCACTGACTGCAGCTATAAATAATAATTAAATCATTTAATATAAATTTGTGTTTTCAAAACATACAATTAGAAAAAGTCATACCTAAAATAATGCGGGTAATATTTCTTAACGTAAGGCGTAAGTTTTTTGAAGCAAAGCAAGTGCGGGTTACCAGTTCAAGAGTAAGTATGATTCTTATTAATTAAACATTTAACTTAATAACTTGCCCACTGCTATCAGTAAACCTGCTCACACTTCACTTATATGTATGTATATACAATCATATGTATATACGATGCTTGCTTCAGAAACAGTAATTTCTAATTCATATTAACCCCATAAAATAAAACCTTCCAAGTGAATCGTTCCTATTGTTAAAAACCGCATGGAATAGTGTACAGTATTTTTTAGTTTGTTACATTCAAACGCATATCTTGATTTAACTATGAATTTATTAGCGCTGCAATATGCACACAGTCCGCTAGTGTAACTTAGCACTAATCTACTAAATGTAGTGAACCAGCATGTATGTATATTCATAACGCATTGCAACATTAACATACCAACCTGAATTGGCGTAAACTTTCAAATACACACACACACACACACTCGAGCGTATGCAATACACACTCGGCTCTTACTCGATCTGTACAAAAGGGCAGTGCCGACCAGCGCGGGTTTATAAAAAATGGTCGGCCGCCTTTCAAAACTCTATCACGGTCGCCCGGCCCGGATTGTGTTTAATAGTTGCTCAGAGTAGCTGCGTTCGACCTGTTTTCATCTAGATCGAGAGTATAGGTAAAAATGGGTTTAAAGGTGATGTCTGATCTGTAGTCTCCTTTTTTCTCGGGTTGAGAGACTTCCTGTAGACGAACAGCTCTCGATAAATCATCTGTCCATCATATTGAAAATGGTGAACTATGTCCTTTATGGCTCCCCAAAAATGAAGGTCATCCACTTTGGATTAACATATTAAAAATTCATTGTTAATCAATTTCCAACTCCTTAAATTAAACAAACAGATCATATTTGTATAGTGATATGTTTTTACAAATAGAATAATCATAAGTAAATCTTAATAAGAAATATTTACACTACAGTCTCATAAAATCGTTTTTGGAACAACTGCCAGTGTTAGTTAGAATAAATTTCTTATCAAACTTGATTCACAATAATTCGAACTTGTCGAAAGCTTAAGCAATTCCATCGTCGCATTATATTTACATGAAATTCGGTATATAAGTGGTAGCACGGTGGGTTAAATATCCTCCTTCCTTTAAAACGTCGTTGATGTGCTTCGTTCCATTTGTCGGCGTCCGTTCTCCCGAGCGACTACAATACGAGTATCTTCAAAGCGAGAGTAAGTTATCTATTATTAAGTTAGCGTACTTTATAACCCCTGCCTCTATCTCCACTCACTATCCGATGGGATTCAGAAAAGCACTAATATAACATAATCAATTCGACCGTACACCAAGAGATGATAATTCATTTGAGCAGCACACCTACCTCTATGTTATCAATACTCTGAGGCATTCACAGCATATCTCGGCCTTATCAGTTATATATAATATCAGCTTGCACAACTGCAAGCTACGAGTATACGGGCCGAGAGGACGAAAGAACCTTTCAAATGCTTTAGACACACTTAATGTATGTACTCATAAAATGTTATTTACGTTAAAGGATCTTCTGTGAAATAATATTTAAATTATTAAATAACACTAATGAAGATGGAAAACTTTAATTAAATGTTACAATTATTTTATCCATATTTTGTGATAAGTCTCGACAAAAAATATACTGGGTTACCGTGACCTCGGTGATAGTTCAGAAGTTATGCGGTTGGTAACAGTCGCACCAAGGATTATATTACAAGCTTGTCTAAGTAACATTATTGTAAATTAAAATGCAAATCAATTCATTCGATATCCTTTCTTGTATGTAAAATATTCAACTACGAACAACGACACAGATTATGCAATTTGAGATATTATTTTATGATCGTTGATTTAATTTTAATGACAATACGCTGCAAATTACAGGCGTTTTATTGCCCTAGTAATTAAGTGGCTTAAGTGCGACTAAGTAGCAGCTGGGAGTTTTGTTGTTCGATTTGTCGACGTACCACGGTGCGACCCGCTGACTACTTCAAACAACTAGGCCGAGGGTAGGGCCGGAGTTATTAACTAGGACAGTAACGGAAGTTGTTATTCTTAGCGCTCCCGAAGTTGGTGCCATGCACCCACTTGACGTCCTCAGCGTAAGGATATTTTCAATCGAGCGAGTGACAATTGTCACTAGACGAAGTTTGAAATTTAGAAATCCCCTACCCAACTTCTGTGTACGTTCGTATTGTTCAACTAAGTCGATCACTTACGTTTGGCACAAGCCGTCGCGGCGGTCTATGAGTGTTGTTGTCACGACAGTTTTATTGATAGAAAACTTCATCTTACATAAGAATGTTTATAAGTCTCCCATTTCATTTGTAGCGACCCTACATTTGTACATTGATTGTAAATAAGCAAGTAAATAATACCTCGCAGGTATATTCGACGATTCAACTAAGGTTAATATGGTAATTGCCAACTTAGACAACACAAATACGCTAGGGAGGTGAAAGACATCATAATTAATCCTTCCAGGGCAGACAGGTACGAAAACTTAAAAGCGGAGTTAGTAAAGAGAATTCCGACGTCAAGAGAACAACGTTTGCGTCAACTCCTGTCTCATGAAGAACTAGGTGACTGTGAACATTGGCATCCAACAGCGTTTCCCATGAGTTCCTTCGAACCCTGTGGTCTAGTAGATGGAATGCGAGTGTCCAATCAATTATTGCAACACAGTCTTCAATAACTTTGGATAATTTAGCTGATCTCGCTGACAAAATTTATGAGGTGACTCATTCACTTCAAGTTCAGACCGTTGCTACCCTGGTTGCATCAGCAACGACTGGTGACCCATAACGAGAGGTACGTGAAAAATATGACATCAGCTGCAAAATAAAATTTTGAAAATTGCACAGCCGAAATATCTTCCGTCGATTGTGTTGCCTATTCGACTCCTAGCATTTTACCGGAAGAATCAATCTTGAGGTTCGCGCAGATGGAAGCGCAGTTCGACACGAATACGTCCCTCCTGAGCACCGATAGCGGCAGCCGGTAACCCTCCTATCTCACCTCACCGCTCACATCAGACGGACACCAGCAGCATCTCCAACACCAGCCGCACTAGGTCACCGGGTGCATCGCAGCGTACAGCGAGGACGCTTTTTGTTCCCATTCCAGCTGCTGCCCACACGACGTCTCCACAGACGGCTTCACTCCAGCAACTCCAGCAGCTACACAGCACTACACTACCCGTTCTGGTCGTCCGGTTCGAAAGCCGCCTCGGTTCGCAGATGGAGTGTAACCCTCCCAAAGAGGTGATTTAGCGACCCTATAATTGTGCAGTTATTGTAAATAACAACCTTGTTTTTGTTACCACAGCATTTATAAATAACATTACTGACATTCAATCATTTTTGTTATGCTTAAAGCGTGTTCATGTCCTCGGGACGAGTACGACGGTTAGAGACAATTCTATAAAAAAAAACTCAACGGAAAATTCTCGACTTAAAAATAATGTCAGTAAATCATTATCTTATCTCATATTGTAAATGGATACAAAACATTTATTTTGTTTTTATGATAAGAATGTAATTTTACTGATATGACTGTAGGTGATGTAACGAAAATTATCCGTAACCAAAAATATAACGCAATTACAATTGCAATTACAAATTTAGCGTGAAAAATAAATAAATAAATAAATAAATAAACGTTTTACACACTCACCACACCCTCGCACTAGGATTCCCTGTGTTGCGGGTGGTATGGACACACAAATATCATATCACAAACACCCACGACCCGACAACAAACATTTATCTGTCACATAAATGTCTGCCCCGGCCGGGAATCAAACCCAGGACTCCTCGCTCGGCAGGCAGGGTCACTACCAACTGGGCTATGGGGTCGACTAAATGTTATCATATAATCATTTATTTTCAGGGACCGCAACACACGGAATCCTAGCGCGGGGGTGTGAGTGTGTAAACGTTTATTTATTTATTATTGTCACTAAATTTTCCAATCAAAACACGTTAAAACTTGTCGCGGTTTGCTGTCGGTGAAGGATGATAGACACGTGCTCTTCCACAATCGAATCGCACTGGATACAAAGCTTAGCGACCTTAAATGTTAGCGATCTAACGCTCTTATCTTTCATTGACCTACTAAACAACAATAATAATGAACAAACTATGTTTTACTTCCTACTATTATCCAGTTCTTCAAAATTTTTTCATGGCGAAGATAAGAATTTATAGTTTATAATAATTCTAAATACATATTTTAATAATTGTAAAGTCATTTTCTCTCACGTTATATAACTTTATACATTTATACAAATTGTTTGGGAATCAAACAGTTGTTACATATTATATATATTGACATACAATTTAGAGGCTAAATATTTGTGAACATCTACCAGGTATGTCATTCACATATAGCAGAAACTATAAATATATAGAACATTGTTGTAAATATTGACGTACTAAATTTATTGTGATGGCAATTATTGCGCAGCTGCCAACCCTGCGACATCTGCGAAGGACAGCTAAACGACAAGACATTTAAATGGAGACTTCCTCTATACACCGACGAGCTTTACACAAAAGTTCTACTAAAATTATTGCAAACAATATAAAGAGATACAGAAACTGAACTTGTAATTTTTATTTATGTATGCAATATATGTAAGTAAGTTTGAATGCAGTCGATGGTTGAACGGGTGATAGCGAGATGACAATATCTCGACAGTTTGCGTTGCTCCGAAGGGTCCCGCCCTTGGATTGGGATATGGTATTAGTTACGATAGACAGTAGCCGCTAAGCACTGTCACATTCTGAAATATGGAATTTTGAATCCCTAATGAAGTAGCAGGGTAGAGTAGACCTGAGCTTTGCACTGAGTGACGAATAAGCTGAAGCCAGCCAAATACATCATATTGAATAACTTTCAGAGAAACACGTCGAAGGTTAGGCACTTTTGAAATATTGAGCAAGAACCATACGCGAAAGGAAATAGAATGAATATTAGGGCCGTATTGGGGCGGCCTAGGAATGTCCCCCCAATCCCACGCTGGCAAAACAGGATGTCGTATGAGGCGACAGAAGTCAGCCTGCATGGTGGTAGGGATCCGCGTAAGGTTTATATTATTATCAGCATTATTATTAAGCCATTAATTTTATTACTGGGATTATTATCTTTCTCCACTCGTCGTGTTGTTGCTTCTGGCTAGAAAGCCAGTGCTTTCTTTCTTACCTTCTTCTCATTACCTGTCTCGTTTATGTCATCAGGTTTCTTGTCTACTCGTTTGTCGGCTATTAACAGAAAAAACGATATTTAACGAATAAAAAATCCTTTATATTGTGCAAGTAGCTTAAATGCAAGCTATGTATGTACATATATGTCTTGGTTATAAGGGTATGTATCCATTCTACAGTTCAATCCAAACTTCCCTAGTAGAGCTGTTGTTAGGTCCTTTCTGTTTGAGATTACTAGGCTCTGTATCTCTCAACTAAATTCTGACGGTACTTGACCTAGTGGGTTCTCATCTGGCTAGCTAGCTTCCAACCACCTTTTAGAATGAACTGTTAATTATTTTTACGTGTTTTGTTTCCAATGTCAGAGAGCCAGTATGAAGTAGTTTCCCGCTTCCATCTTGGCTGGCAACGCATCGGTGCTGCTTTTGGTGCTCCGGATGTAGGGCCGGTAGTAACTATTTATCATAAAGTGGCTCATCTTCTTCTTGTTTATTAACAAAGACACTAAAAATTGATGGCCAATTCACCAGTTTTAATTCGGATAAAAACTGGTAAGCCGCGGTGTTACAAATGCATATGACGGCAGTTATAATTTAAGTTGATCAGAATGTCAATCTGCTGAAGTTCCATTGTTCCTGGGAAGTTGCGAAAGTTTTGTGGCCAACCTCAAGTAGCACTGTACTTTATTTGAGGTTGCTTCCAAATGTCTGTGGACTTCTCGGCTATTAAAATTAATATATGTATCGAAAAGCATATTACGTAACTCTATGAAAATGTGTTCCAATTTTGATTAATAAATAATCTATACATATATCTATAGTCTAATCTCATTATTCGGAGAAATAAACTCGCTAATTCCATGTACGACATGTTGTCGATGTGGGCTGGTGACTTCTGATTATCATAAAGTTTAACGCTTCGATGGATATTTATATTTATTTATAGAGTGGACTCATAAACGGCACTCGTATGTGTTCCGTTTGCATAGCGAGGTAAGGCGTGGCAAGGCCGCCCGGCGTCCGTTCTATCGTTACGCTTGTTGCAGTTCAAAAGAAAATTATATATTTAAAACGATTCATAAAATCACAGTCTAACGTTTTTTTAAAATAACCGCCTAATGGAGACTACGAACAAAATTTAATCGTATTATTATTGTGTGTCATAATAAATTAAAAGTAAACGCAGAAGAATAATATACCCTTAATGGTTTTTAATTCCCCCAGGTGAAGAAAGCTTATTAAACTGTGCAGTTAATTCCCCCAGGTGAAAAAAGCTTATTAAACTGTGCAGTTAATTCACCCAGGTGAAAAAAGCTTATTAAACTGTGCAGTTAATTCACCGTTACTCCTGTTACAAAATATAGTGTAACATATTCACATACATAAAATTATAAATCTGCAGTGTCTGCCTGTCAGTATGTTCCTTTTTTTGTCCAATTTCATAATGAATTTTAATTTTATGACATGCTGTTGTCAGTATGACCGTTTTCAAAATATTTGTAAGTCTGTGTGTATGTCCCGTTATAACTCAAGAACCGATCTTAATGAAAATTAGCAGGTAGTGAGAACACGCAATTGGGCAGATAATAGGCTATATAAAATATCAAACACTAAACATCATTTTTGAATAATTATGTAATCAAGTATTCATCAAGTATTCAAGTATGTAATCATTTAATTATTCAACCCGAACGAATTCGGAGGGGGCCGATAGCATTTATATATAAGATTATTCATTGATATTGCTGGCAATCGACGTCAAATCGAATATTTAAATATTAATCTTGTTACCAAAGATTTAGATAAAAATCTAAATACAATTGATTTAATTGAAACCGATCCTCGAAAATTCCAAACAATTTTCAATTTTAACACGTTCAAAAGATTTTTACAGCACTGTTTAAACACGTAATTTTTCTCTTAAACATGTATTGAAGCTTTGTGTATTGAAGCTAAACTAATCCAACCGATATATAAAAACCGAATATCATCATTTTATTAAACAGAAGATTGATTACTCTTGAAAACTAACACTATATGTAAAATTATATTATTTAAATATGAATGTTTAATTTTTTTAAGGTGCTGTCCTAGATATCCTAAAGTCAAAGCCAAATTGCCTTGTCCGCAGTGCAACTGTTGGACGTGGTTGCATTTTGTACTCAATTAAACCCGACCAAACTAATCTACGTTGTTTATTCTATACTCACCCTTTTCTATACTCTTTTACCAGAGTTTTGATTGCAATATCTGAGTGGCTTTGTCGTCACGTATGTCCATGGTCGATCATGAATAGTTGCCATCAGGTAGCGCCTCCGCCCTTTCCAAGTTTTAGGGTGTTGACATTAAATATATTATTGTTTTTGGTAAATTTATAAAGATACCGAATTCGAGTCTATCCTGCAACTGCAACTTCGTAATACACATAAATGCGAGCTATATTGCAGCTTTTGGACACGTGGGCAGTGCGGTGTCGGCCTCAAGTTACATATATTTTTTTATATCACAAACCTAGTTTTAGTCAGATGTAGGTTTGAGCTAAACCAACCTTGTTTTTAGGCGTCTATAGATTTGGATATACTTGATATTGAATATTTTTGAATCTACTACTCTGCTTGAACGTGTTTTGGATTTCATTTGTAAAACAGACTCAATGCTTTTTTTAGCCGTCAGTGTTTCACGAACGGCCATGGGCGCTATTTCTTCTTACCAGGTAGTATGCTTGTCTGTTAAATGTCGGCTATTTACATAAATAAAAACAGTTTTCCATAGTTGTTGTTGGTCGGATGTCGTCAGTTTATTGGACACTTTGGGAATCTTAGTTTAGTCAAGTCCAGTTTGGGAGTACTTTGGGAAGATTGATCATTGATCCCTCCGCGAATCTGCATTGAAGAAGCTTAGTGATATATGCTCGAGTCTCCTCAGCTACAAGAAAAGACCCGTGGAGTGAGCAATTGTTGGGTTACAGCATGCACTCGTAGTAATTTGCAAAACATTTTTTACCATTTTTGGCTACCTATCGATAGCAAATTCGTTTAACTTTAACAAAGGAATCATTCATTGATCAACACCAAGGTCGTTCTACGTTCTGTAAAGCGTCGCAGATTGCAGGTGTCACTTTATACATATATCTCTGTGGAAGGTGGCGCCGGGGCTCGTAATTACACGCCCTTCAACCAGGACCACGGCCGTTGGAGCTAATCACGAACCATTGTACCATTCATGACTGCCCTCTCTGCCAGCGGACGTGCGGTGAGCTATGAAATCTTATATTGGTTTATACTGTACCGATCTAGGTGTACTTTGTTAAACAATAGGTATAAAATTAGGATAGGTTAGGTAGATTTTGATGTTGACGTATTAAAAGATAACAATTACGTAGTGGGAAGAACTTGTCTGGATACAACTCGATATATATTCAACGCAGGGAAAGGATCGGACAATTGGGGTTTATTTATATTAGGAATAGACAAATCGGCGCATGGGACATCTCGGTTCCAATCCTGCTTCTGCTTTTTAAAGCTATTTTTGGAAATGTCTTCCTTCGGTGAAAAAAAATATCGTGAAGAACAGCATCCTCCTGCCCTTATTCCAATTTTATTTGGGGTCGGCGCAGCATGTATTTTTCTTCCATACTTCTCTATCAGCCGTCATCTCACTAGTAACTTCCATTCTTTGTCCAGAGGGTGGTTCTGGCAGTTATCTGTTCGCTAACTGTTGTATATTTTTGAACCACTACGGGTACGCGACCCCGAACTGCTCTAGCTGCTATTTGTCACCCTCCCCTCTCCTGTGACAGTAGTATCCTTCTTTCCTCTTTTCCTTTCCATCTCCCCACGTAGCGGATGCCTCCCGCTGAGTCCAACTGGTGATCTCAGCCAGTGATAAAGCTAAGCAATATCTACATCTAAGCTTAGTACCGCATCAGAGGTCTTGCTGATGCCTGGGAACGTTCCTACCTTTCTCCGATTGTAGCGGTCCCCCGTTCCATTGGATCTAGATAGGTCGGAATAAGAGTGCACCTGTGTTTGCGCGCACACTGTCGTTTTAACGTTTCGTGCACTTTAATATCTCCTGCGCACATGACTTTGCTATCTCCCGAATGTCTGATGCCAGAGTGGCGAAGCGCATCTTCTATTCAGAACTGCAGGATGGCAAGCGGAAACAGGGCGGCCAACTACTGCGTTACAAAGATGTGCTTAAGCGTCACATGAAGCGATGTGACCTGGATCCGACACAGTGGGAGACATTAGCAGCGAATCGGCCATCCTGGAGGCATACCGTGAGTACTAAGGTGTCCGAATTTGAGAAAAAACGAAGAAAAGAGTTTGATGTCAAACGGGATGAGCTCAAGGCGCGACCACCTGCGGCCTTTCGTTATAATTTTGTGGGAGGAGTACTGACTTGAAGTGAATGTGGTCGCACATTCACTGCAAAAATCGGATATGTCAGTCATATGAGAGCGCACCAACGAAGCTCTTAATAATCGGACGCCAGTCGCTGTGGCCGAATACGGTCAGGATAGATATATAACTTCCATTCTAGCCATGTCATCCTTCACACAATCCATCCATCGCTTCTTTGGCCTTCCTCTACCTCTATAGCCATCTACGTTCATACTTAATACCTTCCGTACAACATGCTCTTCATTCCTCCGCATAACATGACCATACCATGATAGCCGGTTTCGTGTGGTCGGTGTGGTCCCGGATTAAGAATGTGAGCTCCCCGCTCTATCCCATGGGTGTCGTAAGAGGCGACTAAAGGGAACTAGCCTAGTGTATGTCACCAGCATGTTGGGCAACCCGCGCGGTGGCGAGTAAACCACCACAACAGCATTCCCAAGGAGGGTTGGTGTCAGGCAGGCGGCTAACCGTAAAATCTAAGCCAAAACCCTAGCAGCATGAATAGAGAAATCGTAAAGAACATTTGGTCTAAAACCTTCACTATGTATGAGAAGCCCTGAATCCAGCAGTCGGATAGTGAGGACGTATACCAGAAACTATATAAATTGCTTCGATCAAGGAACGAATCGTGAGGAAATCAATGTCAATAATGTAATCAAATGTTTGTGAGGTTTGTCAATCCACGGTGGGCTAGCCTGACGAAATTTCACTTACTTCATTTTGCTGGTTAATGGCAGAATACCAACGGTGAAACAAGTCTCTAATAGGAATAGATTGGAACTTTCTGCACTAAGCGCTCGCCTCGCCAGGCGGAACAATCGCGAGTTAATCGCAAAATAACAATTAACAGTCATTATCATAAAGGCAGTTATTTACGCTTAGGTACATACATAGGTAATAAGTAAGTTAGTTTGAAATTTTTATAAAATTAATAAAAATACGCTTTTACACTCGCACCAATAGTGGTGTACAGAAATATAAATATGTAGGTGTCGGAATACACTATAGACTGTATTCGATATCGAATTATCGATGTTACAATAACATAATTATTGAGGTATCGACAGAGGAAACGGCAGGTTGGCACGACAAAAATATGTTAAACCAGTCAACAGCCTCTCTTAATTAACTATCAACGGAATAAATCCGAATCGGATGCAAGGTATACGGTACAGTACTGTACTCCACGAGTAAGGGATGTATATTAATATATTTTTTTTAATTTTAAAGTAAGTAGTTTCGCAGATATCGGAGGCGGGAAGAAGGATGTTTAATATTCACGTATATTCTTTAATATGCTTGAGGTTACTTTATTATTGAACTGGTTGAGGTTTACTTTATTTATTAACTGGTTGAGGTTGAAAACTTAAGAGGTTGGCAGCCAACCAATATTTAATATTCAACTAATTGTATTTCATGTAGTTGTTTTACTTTATTTTATTATTTATATTATTTTATTAAATTAATTTTGTATTACATATTTTTACTTGCAATTTAAATGTTTGTCTTTACTATTATTTTGTACAATTTTAAAGTGGGTAATTGATATATATATATATATATATATATATATATATATAGAGTAAATCGTTGTATATAAGTATATACAACGATTATGCGTTCAACATCTTAGATTTCATCACCACTTACCATCAGGTGGGATTGTTGTCAAGCATTAACTTATTTTATGTAAAAAAAAATAGATATATGTAGAGAACATGAAGTGAGTAGTAAGGCGATAATGTCAGAACAAAGCTGTGAAATGATTTTAATGTAATCGGATCGAAGTACAAATGTAAATTTTATATTAATTGGATGTATTTTAAATTATATGGATGAGCGTGAAAATTAAATTAAAGTATTCCATTACATTCACGTAAAAGTCAAGTTAAAAAAAACGTGAGTTAATCTAAAAATGGACATAAAAAAATTACGCAACTTTTGACAAACAAATGACTAACTTTGATTTCTGTTACGTACGAACACCGTGATAACCTCCAATTAACTGAATTTCTAAGAAACCTATCATCTTCTTGGGCAACGGAAAACGGTAGGCATATTTATGCGTATTTCAGATAAGGGTTGCTGGCAGCGCCACCGCGGACGTGACAACACAATGTCACGTCAGTTCGTATCTGGGGCACGGTGCGATAACACGTTGACCATAGAGTGCAGAGGGATTTGAAATGTGCGATACACAGACCCTTCACAGATATGACACGTATTCAGTATATTTTTTTGATTGTGGATACGTAAACAACATCGAGGACACATCCCACACCTCTACGGTATATCTGTATCGTATATTTCGTAATTATATATATGTGTTGCGTGTAGTAAAATAGTTTCGAGATTCCAAGGCAACGATATTTTGTTAACAATTAACGAAATTTCAAAACGTAAAATATCTTGACACATTTGTAACTTTATTAAGCACAGGCGCACCCCTCCACCCGACTACGTACGGGATGAATAGTTATCTACATCAGGGATGCTATGGAGCTCCCTAACCGTAACCGAAACTATCGGATATCCGAAACAAAAACATATCCGAAACCATAACCGAATCCGATAAAAAAGTTTCGAATAATTTCGGATAGGCGCGGAGGCTAAGTGAAACACGTTATGACAGATTCTCGCTGTCTGAACCTTGAGCATCTTGAAGCAGTTTTTATTTTTTAATTTGTAAGATTTTTTTTTCCATTAATATAATACCAAATAAAACCCAGATAGAAAGTAAAAATATTACTTTGTAAACCAAATACATCATATATTTTGTTTACAAGTCCAAAATCATCTAATATCTGTAACCGAAATTATCAGACACAATCCGAAATCATTTTAAATGCTTAATCGTAACCGAAACCGGTAAGATATTATTCATATATCGGTATCCATATCCGAATCCGAAATTTCATATCCATAACATCCTTAATCTAAATATAGGTGGAAAAAATAAAATTTAAATCAACACAAACTGTTACACAAATGACGAACATCATCAGTCATGACGATGGACCAAGTCCATCAGGAATATTGTGTCTTTCAAATGGTAATAGATTGTACTGTGATTCCGGAGAACAACCTCCGCATACATACAAGCTCACAAAATTCGCACACTCTCTGTATAATAATAGTATTTATTACGTACATGTCGCATGATTTAAAAAATTTGCAATATTTGTCGAATTGTAAGTTTTATTAAACAGACCGATGAAGTGTAACTTTAATAAAATAGTACATTAAGGTGCATATTACAAAATTTTCTATTCCAATTTCGATTACTTTCCAATAGAGGCGTTGTTAAAACCTCGTTCAAAGTCACTAAACACTGACGATGGCCATGAGATGATTGTAGAAGCTCAGGAGATGAAATCGGATGGAGGGCATATTATTTTTCTATATTTAAATAATAATAAATATTTTTACTAACTAAGACATTTCTATGTATTCTATATTTAGTGATCTCGATATGACGGGGATTCCCTCTGTGGTTTGAACGGTAATTGCTCATTTACAGATAAGTATGTCGTGTTATACTGATACCATACGATACTGCTGCTCGACTCAATATGAAGCAATTTGTTACCTGAAAACAATATTAAATAAAATTAACGATTTTATTATCTGAACATAAATTTTCGTTATAATTGATTAATACTTATTTGTGTTAATTAGTGCAGTGTTTTCCGAATCACGTTACTAAACACGAACATGGGACCGTCTCCGTATGTGAACTCGGTTTAAAACCAGAAACACGGTCTGTAACTCGGCAAATGTTGAATATTGTTATCTATACATTTTCCTTTGATTTTTAAGCTCATATTATTTTTTATTGATTATGTATAAGTACAATGAAAATAGATAATTTTATCCAAAATAAAAAATAAAGTGTAATACGGCCGCATCCGTGCATTAAATTTATTGGTGGCTAACAAGCCACTCTCGCTTTGATTAAGAAACACTGCGCCTTACGCTTAGAAATAGCACTTCATTGTTTAAGGATTGGGTTTTTCTTATGTGAATTACAACTATATTAATTTAAGATACTTTTTTATTTACGGCCGAATTAAATAAACTTTGAATGCTGAGTGATGCTAACTGCAATACATTAGTGAAAACCATAAAGAAATCGGTTAAGCCGTTTCTGACATTAGCGCGCACAGATAAACAGACAGAAATCCTAACAAACATTGTTTTGGGTGTTATTGTGTCAATAAAGGCCCCTAATAATAGTTTTTTTACATATATTCTTCATATTTAGAAAGCTATTAGTTACAATTAATATAAAGTAATATATATATATTTAATTGTAACCTTAGAATGAAAGGGACTTAACTCAAAAATTGCAATGTATGGGAAAAGACGAAGAAAGTTTTCAAAAATGCGTGGTCTTGAGTAAATTTAAGAAGACTGATGTATGAGGTTTTCCCTTTCTCACTCATAATTCGGGCTTTTTTTCAACATGGGGTTTTAGAGTAGGCTTTTTTTAGTAAATTTATAGTAAAATCTGGAATTTCAGGAATTTTGAGTTAAGTCACTTTCATTCTAAAGGTGCGATTATATAACTTGACAGTTGACACTTGACAGATACTAAAGACAGAGGAGACAGTCTGTCAACTTTACATTTACTTTGTTTTGCGTTGTTAAGTATCACATCATGCCACACGACATTACCGGCTGTGCGGGTGCGTGAAGAGGTCATGTCATTACATGAATTGGGTAATAAACACAAATATCTTGAGTACCACTTACAGTTAAAATATATATTGTCCGCGATGATACAAGTTTAAAATCATATATTTAGCTGTAGTTGCCGACTGCAGACAGTAGCGTGGAGCCTGATGACGTGGCATTCTATCCTTTAAGTACCTCAAAAAAGCCAACAACTTTACCCCCATCCCAGAGTCCAATCACGGAATGTTTTAAATACTCACAAAAATCTTTTTCTTTACTGTATTGATATAGCCTATAGTCCAGTTTGTAGTGAATTTGCATGTAGGAGGAAGGGATCCAGGTTCTATTATAACGAGTATTCGTTTCCCAAATAATTGATTATCTCTTGTGTTGTCTGTTACCCGTGATACAGAAAAATAAACTTTATTATTTTCAGCGAAATTATTTTTTCGATCAAATTAAAGCTCAGCTCCCCGGACGACTCTGAAATCAACAGGATATCCCCCGCGGACGGGGTAGAGGTCTCCGCGTCTTCCCTCAGTGTCGAATAACTCGATATCGCAGCGATGAAATTGATTTATTACAAATTATTTTTGCAATAATTTGCCTGGCAATATTTAAATAAGTGTGAGTGTACCGTTCATGCTATCTGTAACATCGAATGGCTGTGGTGAACCGGCTTGTTAAATGGGTGACTTGAATAAAACAAATTTGTTTTTTGGTATAATTTAGTTTAAATAATTGGTAACATATTTACTTTCTTTGATAATTAAAAAAATTCCACGTTTTTTGTACATTAAGGATATATGAGAATAACTATTATTAGGGGCTTTTATTAACGCAATAGAACCCAAAACTATAGTTAGAATTTTTGTCTGCTTGTCTGTGCGTTTGTTCGCGCTAATCTCAGAAACGGTTCAACCAATTTTTTTTTGGTTTCCACTAATGTATTGCAGTAAGCATCACTTAATACTTAAAGTTTGTTTCATTGCAATCCGTCCATAAATAAAAAAGTTATGACTAAATATAATTATGTATCTCTAATTGTCAGAACGTGACAAATCCGGTCGTAAAGCAGTGCAGATGTTATTTCTAAGCGTAAAATAGTTTTACTGAAGCGAATCGAGGGTAGTTTGCTAGTTTACAATGGAGTTAGTAACCTGACAAATGGAAAACCTCAAGACTATGCATAATGGTTGCATTAGGTGAGGTGGTAGAGAGTTCAGCGAGGCGCAAAAGAAGGACGCCTCACGCTATTACCTAAAAGAAGCGTACCTCATGCCATTGTCTCGAAGAGCTTGTTGACTCAAAAGATGGAGCCACTTACTAAAATTTTTGTAATAGTTTAAAATTTCAACCAGATATTGCTTCTCATGACGAAGACGAAACAAGACCTCATTTGCAAGTATATCCCGCGGAACACCAGTCTCCAACACAATTGTTCCATCATGTTTTTTCCAAGTCGAAATGGATGTACTTAATTACAAAACTACCTTATACTTAATAATGTTTATAATTATGAAGTAATAATTAAAATTGAAGTTAAATAATATAATATCAAAAACGACAATAAACCAAGGTCCTCTAAGTAACTTTTAAGGAACAAGTAAATAAAAATATTTTTACACATTTGTTTCACTCCATAAACTTGTGACGCAACTCGATCCTGTATTGAAAATCTAAAAATAGACGTATCATATAAGGATTATCACGGGTCAAGTGTCAAGAGACCCTCCTGGGTCCGTACGCCGGAAAGATTACAAATATTAACCTTAATTTAAAACTCCATTGAGCAACTGCGATAAAAAAACCTATTTATGTTAGCAACTGGTTCCTTCATACGAAAAACTTAATATTGAGAGAAAGTTTTTTATTTATACTGCTTTGTCTCTTTGTAACCTCATAATAAGTGTTGGCCTTAAGCATTAATTGATGCTAGAGGAATTCTCTACCAGACAATATAAGTAGGAAACCAACGAAGGAGTTTACAAAAAAATAAAGGTACGATACATTTCGTCGTTATATCATATATATTAGGTCTTTACCTATGAAAGTGCCGTTCTGCTGTACTGACCATTTCAAATCAAAATATTTTTTTTTGGCTGATAATTCTAATTTCAAACTAATTTTATTTTTAAAACATGGAATTATTTTTTCTAAAATCGCCATTTATTTAATAGTTAGTGTTTTGTTTTCAACGCATTCGAACATTTTTCGTCATCATGGATACGTTAAAAATTCGAGTAATTATGGAGTATGAGTATCGTCGTGGCAGCAAGGCGGCACAAGCGGCACGCAACATCAATGTCGTTTTCGGAGCGAACACTACAAACGAACGCACCACCCGTTATTGGTTTGCCCGCTTCCGTTCTGGAAATGTTGACCTGAAAAATGAACCCCGTGGTCGTCAGAAAACTTTGCTCGACAATGACGAATTAAAGGCGATTGTGGAAGCTGATGAAACTCAATCTACGGCTGAATTAGCAGCAGCTTTTGACATTAGCATCAAAACAATATTGGTCCATTTGCATCAAATTGGCAAGGTAAAAAAGCTTGACAAATGGATATCCCACGAACTTAATGATCGCCAGCGTGAAGTACGCGTCGAGACGTGCCTTGAACTGCTCAACAGGCATACAAATGAAGAAATTTTGAACCACATTGTTACTTGTGACGAGAAATGGATCCTGTTCGACAATCGTAAGCGCTCAACAAGTTGGTTGGACCCTGGTTAAGAACCCAAACAATGCCCTAAACGAAAACTTACCCCTAGAAAAGTGATGGTCACTGTTTGGTGGTCTAACGCCGGTGCAAATTCATCACAGCTTCTTACCAAATGGGACGAGCATTAATGCAGATGTGTATTGTGAAGAACTGAACACAATGATGGCGAAGCTCGCACGTCTTCAACCAGCTTTGGTCAATCGTTCGGCTCCACTGCTGCTGCACGACAACGCGCGACCTCATACTGCACAGCAGACGGTCTCTAAGCTACAAGAGCTGGGGTTGGAAGTTCTTCGTCATCCGTCGTACTCACCAGACCTTGCGCCTACAGACTTCTACCTTTCCCAGAATTTGGATAACTTCTTGGCGGCAAAAAAACTCAATACCCGAGAGGCAGTACAAAATGCCTTTGAAGAATTTGTTGCCTCCCGTCCAGCTGATTTTTTCAAAAAGGGCATCAATAAGCTACCAATCAATGCGTTGGCAA
Source organism: Megathymus violae (assembly GCA_003671415.1). NCBI lineage: Eukaryota > Metazoa > Arthropoda > Insecta > Lepidoptera > Hesperiidae > Megathymus > Megathymus violae. The sequence goes on from PDGT01000007.1 coordinate 8,121,703, forward strand.
AGATGCATTGATTGCTTTGATTAATAGAAATAAAAGATATAGAAAAAAAATACCCTTCATTTATTTCATGAAAAACGGCAATTTCATAGGTAAAGACCTATATGTATATATGATAGCCACATTAAAAAAACTTATACGTACGTTTAACCGAGCTTGCTTGCTAATGAGTGTGTACGCTAATATACCTACCCTTCTACATCGCCATGTACCATACATGCGATAAAATGTAATATCTTTACCAATTTCCAGCCACACACACTACTATATACACTACTGGCTACTCGCCATACTTTGCTCTACTTTATCTACAAAAATTCATAAAGATACCACAGGAGATCACCACGTCACCGTCATGTCACTTCACCACACCGGCGCCAGACTATCTCAATTACAACCATACTATTATTATACTCCTACAAATTCCATAATTTTTAATCACGATTTTGTTAGGTGAATCTCAGTTCGTCGCTAGTTCGAAATAGGTAATATTACACACACAACCCACGTGCTCCTATTTTGCCCACGCCAGCATTGCGCGTTCATGGTTCGTTCGACGTCAAAGGGACGCAAATTAGGCGCCATGATTCGTATGCGGTGTAAGAGTATATTCGAATATGTGAAATATTTTTTAACTGTTTCAAACTTTTATCAAAATCACTATCCATTTAAATCATACCATATGCCCAGAAATGTATTTTGATATTATACTTAACACTGTCCTTCACAAAACTGAATTCTTTGGACATCGTTTCTAATAATTGACTCTTATATTTTTTGCTTTTTATACACGGCTTTAGCTCTCATAATTAAAGAAGTATTGATTAAAACGCGACTTGAATGTAATGGTACAAAACTTCTTGCTTCTTGCACGAGTAAAAAGTTTCTGACTGATTCAATTTTAAAACTAATCAGATGTAAGTCACTAAACATACCCTCCATATCGCCCAAAAAACATGTTTATAGGACAACATTATAGGTCTTTAAAAACCACAGGATTGTATACAGTATGAGATCATACTTCATGTGAGTCCAATTTAATCATAAGCAGTATATTTTCGTATCTTTCCTCCTGCCCCCCTAACTTCTACTAAAAATTCAATCATAGTAAATTTTACGAAATATTGACCACTTCTTCGTACACTAGAACTTACAAACTTACCTGCCAATGATTGAGGTTAACGCAGCTGTATCTTCGAATTAATTTCAGCGTAGTTCGTGTTTTAAATTGACAAGTTTCGGTACACAATTAATAAATTAACACGTAGGCATTCGAGCCGTCAGCCATTGTCTGTAGTGTAATTAAATATTTCCTTCGTCTGAGTATTATTTGGTAAATTATTTAACGTCACAATCATTTTTCATTCCATTGAATATTCTTGACTAGTTCCCTCCTAGCGGTCTATTGTAATTTATTCGGTAACATTTCACCGCAGTTGGCGATATTTCACTTTGTTTCCAGTCGACTTTAATACACGACCGGTCTCTTCTAGTGATTATTTATGTGCTAAAAGTACACTTCAGCTAACTCTATGCGCATTGGTTATGAGATTGGTGGTCTATCAGAGGGTCGAAACTTTTTATCTTATAATCAAGTTCATGTTCTATTCATTGTTGTGTAATATAGATATACGATACATCATCGCAGTACAAAAAAGCGTCTTTACCAACGTATCTATTACCGATTACCCATCCAACTTCATACCGAACTAGCATTGCTTAACTCTTTCGATCGCATACGAACGGCATAAACCATCGGAGTTGCTGCCATTTTGTCTCTAGTTATAACAGTTGTGTATGATGAAATTATCCTGCAACAGATCCGGGTTTCAATTTAAAAGAACTTCAAATAACACATATCACATTGATCGTCATAAACTTAAAATACAAGTAAAGAGTCTTGGATATATACCTACTTATGTCTAGATAAATTATGGCATTCAAATTCCAACTTCAATGTTCAAGGTAAGCAATCCGTATCCGAGATTTAACGGTAATCACTGAGTTATTTTGACATTAAAGCTGTATGCTAAAGGTGAGGCGAGACATCTTATTATACACCGACAACAATTTGATCAAATTAAGGTGGAGCGGCGGTTAGCGAGCGGAACTATACGTACAATCGATGCCGATCTATACACCGAATTTAACTCTGTTTGTAACATCGACATTAATACGAAACGAATATGTTATTTACATTATATCTGAGTTTACAGCTCCTATTAAAATGAACGATTAACAATCTGGGTCACGTACCTTAACAAATAACAGCATAAATAAATAGAACGTTTTAACAATTACAAGAACGCTTTACTATTATTTGATGTATGATGTACACGGTACGCGAACATGTTCATGTACATCATACATCCAAAAATGAATAAGTGTCACGGCTGTCAACACACACTCGAAACATTTTACACCATCAGCGGACAGAGCAAACAAAGACATGTTCATAGAAATTTCTAAATTATACGATCTGTAAACGTAGGGCAAACAAAAAAAACACCGCTACAGATTCTGTTATCGTCCAAATGTCTGCAATTGGTCCAACTAACAATCGGATGGCACAGTTTTATATAATACTTTACAAGACCGATATTTCATAGTAAGCTCGAAACTGTTACAACGCGTAACGCTAACATAATGTCATCATAATGTCACGACAAGGTACACATAGATAAAGACCTTGTCAAATTAATACTAACCATTGTATTAATGCGACTATGAATAATTTGCGGTAACCATCGATAACTTACAGTCAAGAGATATAAAAAAATACGCACACAGGCATGCTCAATAATAATTCAATTATTATAAAGAAGCGTGTGGTGCTTGACATTAATTACATTACAATTATTTTATTGGTGGCTATTTGATTTAATAACTTAATTTTGATTTTAATATTATTCCACGTTAATTAGTCGTAATTGATTATTGGACTTTCTATTGCTGTAACACAAACTGTTTATACTTAAAAGTTATTTTCCATTATTTTTTTAGTTCGGTTTGCTAATAATGCGCGTTTTTAAATATTAATTTAAATCTATTATTTCTTTTCTTAATTTTTAGTCTCTAAACATCAAAAGTAATTATAATTAAGAGCCTTTTTAATGATATCGATAAAAAAGAATGACATTCAAACATCGTTCTGTGGATGGTAAACACTTGACCTGAGCACTAATCTAAATATTTCTTTTCATCCCGATGACCCTAGTCAGGAGATTCGAACGGAACTATGAAATTATTGTATTATAATCGACTCTTGACCTCTATATAATATACCACTATATATAATAACGTTGAAAGGTTCCGTTACATACACGAAGGTCAAGGTAATAATAGCGCGTTAAAAAGGGGACCGCACTGAAAACCAGCAGTCATGGTTCTTTGCCGTTCCATGACATAGTCCGAGTGTAGTCCGATTTCATCACATGTGCCTTCGAAATTTAAAAGGTAATTTCTAATTAAAAGTTATTGTAGCGAAAAAAATTTACTTTTTTTCCTTCATTCTTTTCTTCAATAAATCATTAAAGTAAAATAGTTATTATTTGATAACTAACAGCGCATTCAGGGCCAATTTACGGGAAGGAAATGTTGCTTGTTGTAGTTTTATAATTTGTATGTATTTATTATTTTAAATATAATTTAAATATTTAATTCAATAAAAATTCACTGTAAATTTCGTAATGTATTGTTAATTATTCGGTTTGATTATTTCAATTTATTACCAATGAATGCAAATACACACAGTAAACAAATCGTTTTTATTCATTTTTAATAATTACTTATTGACATTTTATTCATAATAATAATAGCCACCCGCCGCGACTTCGCACAGGTGCAGTTCACTAACGCACAAAATTAGATTCGCATTTAGCGACGTCATCTTTTTATTGCGATCATCATATAAAATCTTCTATCCATATTTCCGACTTTCTGGTGGACTTAAAAATGTTAAGTCTTATCAAGTTGATTAAATAATTATCAAACATTTTCTTTGTATAAACCTTAGATACGAGTAGGTACCTCAAACAACAGACGTTACCTATCCACAAACTATTTAATTTGCATGCACACTATATGCAAAGTGCCGTCAGAAAAAATAGTGAACTCACGTCCTTACCGACAGCCGGAGCCCGCAATTAGTGACGCCATCCGATTTGACTATTGGGTCGTTATTACAATGTGGAGTTTTCCGTCTACGGAATCAACATAATCATAAGCTTTACGCATCTATTCAAACGAGTGTCTTAATCGATGGATGAAATAGCTGTATCGAGTTATATCGAGTTGTTTACCGAAACTGTTACAGTACTCGTATTACGGCCGTAATTATAGAAATCCTTTGTTATTAAATTTTAATACGTTGAATAAGTATTGTAGAGGAGATTGTCTGGATGAGATAAGAATGACGCCTATTTTTTCGACGAACTCATCACAACTCATTTCACCACTGAGCCGTTGTCAGTGTAGATACTGTACACCCCGGGCCTTACACCCTTGCCGTTTGTGAGGAGAAATGTTTGCCCTGCAGTGGACAGATAATGAGTTACGGCGAACTAACAACCGTTTGCCTATCAACGCCTCGTTAAATGATGTAGTTACAACACTAGCAGTTGGATAATTGATCAATTTCAAATGCTAATTCGTATTTTAACACGTTGATGCAGTTTAATTATAAATTAAGAAACAAAGTGTTGCATTATGTATGCAGAATGGATTCGTAGTTAGCAATTCGATTGTTACTAATTATGGCAAATTTATTAGTTGCTGTTTTTGTTTTCAAGTTTTAGCCTTATTTTTTGCATCAAACAAATAATTAAAACGTAGTGTACGAAACGTACATTTCGACTCTATCATGCTTATGTTACCAGTAGTCACAACTTCACAGTCTCCTCCAGTGGTCTCCAGTCCCTTATAAACTATGAGAGTAGCTAACTCTTGTTACACTGGTCAAATGCAGAATGGCATACATACACTTTTGATACAACGATGAACTATCAGGTACATACGTTTCCTCACCTTGTTTTCCTTTCTCCCAAGCAGGTGATGATCGATTTAAAACTAGTTAAAAATCAGAAGTGTGTACAGAATTCGATCGTGGAACTTTAATGTAACTTTAAGTTAATTTTGTATGTCAGTTAAGTTTCGGAATTATAACATGCAGTTTTCTATACCAATAATGAAATTGCAACTGAGTCGAACATAAAATATTTATGTACCTCACTAAAACCAGTAAACAGGTTAAGATGATATTAGCCTTATGGTAGCTGATATTATAGGTCATTATCTAGGATAAATACTTTTTATCCCGGTAAGTAGATCTGTTCCCGGGAATAGGGAATACAAGTTAATATTGATATTCTTTAACAGGCCAGGAACTTAAACTTTGAACACTTGGCAGACGAGAGTAACAGAGAATTTATTATTGTTTACAACTCAATGATTCGCAGTTCGAGATTACAAGAACATAATATCTTAAATTTTATATTTCATTTAAACGTAACAGACAGGTAAGTTCGTTTGATTTTCTATTATCACCCCAAATTTATGTACCAGCTTCGATTTAGTGGCGTATAACTGAGCAATACTACTTTAACAATGATCAAGCAAAAGGTAGGTAGGTAGGTACGTAGCAAATCTTCCATCCGTTAATAACAATTTACATACTGAGCTCATTTCCTCACCGGATGGAAACTGAAGGCTGGTGCTGGGGCAAGTTATGCGCCGCGTGTACCTACCGCTGTTTGACAACGTGTGATTTGTTGAGGATTTAATTATATGACGAGTGTGAATAATTCAATTTAAAATTCCAATGCTACAGAATATGTGAATAGGTTCAAGATTTAATCCGTGGACAAGTTGAGCAACTGTCTTGTTTCGTATTTTTTAATAATATGCTGTAAGGATACCAAAGAGACGTACAAATACACTTACGTAGTAACTGAATCATAGATATCTCAAGCTTAGTTTAGTTTTTAATCATCCCTATCTGAAACCCCTTCTAATAATACCCTTCGAATGCTTTGTCCCCAGTAGAAATATTGTACAAAACCACTGCATCCATTCGAATAATTAAGATAAAAGTGTCTATCACTTTTGCGCGCTACTCTTGTACCCGCCAATATTTATATCAATCCAAAATGTACTGTAATTATTTTTCCTAAACTTATTACATTAAGCCTCATATATAAGATAATGATTGTAACGAGGCAAATATATTTTCTACCAAACTCAATATTTTTTAAAATTTTCCGTATTGAAAATGTCAAGAATACCTTAAATTTTGAATAAGAGAATTAAGTTACTTTTGAAACACTCGATCACAATCAGCTTGTAACAAGCTGGCAACCCCATATTTCAGCAACAGCATAATATCCTGACAGAATTTGCAAGTGTCCGCAGCAAAAGAAAATAATTCTAGCACATGATATTCAACCGTCTCATTATTCTGCTTGTCTTCTGTTAGTCTATACAACAGTTTCGCCGCTTCCGTTAAATAATATTAAAGTATTTATATTTTAATAGCTTATAAGAACAAAATTTATTTTCCTGTAACATTGTTTGACTATATAAAGTTCTTCACTTCTTTAACATTACTAAAAAGCTTCATAATACTCGGAGAATACGGGTTTACGTTTATTTATTTATTTACTTTCCAAGTAACAAGAAAATATATGTTTTAATTATTATACAATCTGTGAAGTGCGCAAATAGCTACTTTTAATTTTGTAAATGTCGTGATCATGTGGTGATACCAATTGCATGAGTCAAACACCGAAGCTACCAAAATCGGTGAAAATCAAAAAAAAGGGACGCAGCCTTAGAAACATTTTAACTTTCAAGATTCCTAACACTTCTTACCTTATACTATAACCAAATAAGACATGTTTAAGCAATAAGTAAAGGTTTAAATATTCATTATTATCAAACCTATACGATTATTTAACATCCATAAATGCATCTACAATATGCCAACGCCATTTAGAAGTCTTTTATATGAGCTCACATTCCTTACTTAAACACAATTAACACCATATATAGGTTTCGTGTCCGCTTCTTACGAAGTGCCAACGACCAGATACAGAGTGCGTATTTCATCATGGTTTGTTGTGTGATATTTTATTGTGGTCTTTCACAGTTACTGCGCCGCGAGTGGATCGCAACCATTATCTATCTGGTAGAGTGAAACAAGACAAAGAAATTCGTATCACTGGTATTAAAGCTAACATACATATGTACCGAACGGGATTTTGTGAGTTGGTTATCACCGCTTTGGTTCTACCGTCTGGTCCGCCTTGATGTACTTCCAAATAGGAGGCGCAATACCTCCAGCCATGATATACCATTTCTGTATTTTAATACTATCGAGTTGCATATGTAATACGAATTTTTCTACTCTTTAGATTGATTCCGTGTAAATAAGGTTCGGTGTTTAAACGAATATAGAAGAAATAAAGGACTGAGATTTCGATTACTAACTTAAAGATAAACATTTAGTGAAATTCCACAGGTATTCATTATAATTGGTGTTCCCCTAGCGATCGAAATTCGACCATAATCATTAAATAATTTCCGTTTCCCAATTTGTTTATTGGTATCCCTAAAACTGGGCAATAACGACGGCTACCAAACAAAAAACGAAACTCGTACGTACGGACGTACAGTGATGATAATGGCACTCAAATATTTTGTCTTTGCTAATTTATTTATACCAACTCGTATACAATAACTATAATCATAATTATAAAACCAAATAACTTCATATTTTATTGATTCAACTATACAGCCAATATACAGGCACGTTTGGGAGTACCTTTATATATTATAATTCTGCATTACGTGTGAATGTTATTATAATAAGGGACACCCCACAATAACACTTGGACCTCAGTGACCTGCCTTACTTGGTGAATAATTAAATATTAATTGTGGGAATATTTCACAGTTCAGTATGAAATTTATTGTACAAGTTAATTTATAATAAACATACCAGACATATCACATGGATTGAGTCTTTAATGGCTGATGTAATTATAAAAGAATTCGTGTGTTGCTAGATGTAAACGAATATTATAAATATTCCAAGTTCTTCAGCAGTTTAGCTTGATACGGACAGATACACAACAACTTATAAGCAGTGGTAGCCTATTGGCTTGAACGTAGGTCTCCCACACTGGTGACCCGAGTTAAAATCATGTAGTTACCTCAAATTTTTCAAACTATCTACGTTAATTAAAACGAATTAATTATCAATTGCTTCGGTGAACGAAAACATCTGAAATCTAAATGGAAATGTTCTCAAAGGTATGTGAAAAGGCGACAGTATACGCGGCCGCATACCGCCGTAAACATCAGAAGGTGGGGGATGAGCGGAGGCTCATCAGGAGCAGAACTCGGCGGGGCACGGGCTCAGGACTCTGGTTGCGTGCCGTTTGATATCCCGGAGTCCTGTACATAGCGCTGAGGAAGGCCACCGGGAGGGGTTTTAGTGCGGTAAAAATCCCACATATTCCGCTGTCGCTCCCACGTCACCGGGTACCTTTTGAAGGATTCCCCCCTCGAAAACAAAAAAAGACTAACTATCATGTATTTTTTTACTTTTTATAAGCTTTATCTGTGTATTTATATAAATATCGTGATCCTATCTTCAAAGTGACAATTATCGATTATTTCATGATATTGTCAATTTAATATCGGAGCGGATAATGGATGTGTACATATATGCACTAGGTAAGCATAATGTAATGGTATATTTGGATCTACTTTCCGCTTTATTCCAAACATGTGTGTGTGTAATTTGTGAGTTGCGAAAAATTTGCACCCGTATTAATAATCGGAGATAACAGTCATTTAAAATGTCCCTCCTGGGTCTTCCATTAAATTGAACATCAAATATAACATATATTGTATGTATGATTCAACTGGCATGCCACAAATAAAGTTACGGTACATTTATTGAGTAGAATTCAACTTTTACCTTGTAATGCAACAAAATCTTCAAATTCTTTTAACTGTTTATTAAAATAACAACCCGACCGACTTTGTGCGGGGCCACCAATTAATGATTATAACCTGATGCTATAGTCTATGTCCATCCGGAATAAGGTTCCGTGGTTATGGAGGTTATTTCCCTCTTATACTCGTACATAACCTTTCAAAATTCGCACTCTCACTGAATAATATTATTATAGATAATATACATTAATATGAATATAAATAAGAGTTTTATCTACATATCTGTGCCCGTGTAAATTTATCATTTTTATAATTTATCATTAGACATGACATTTGGCATATTCGTAACTTATATTTTGGGTTCTAGCATACATTTCAAAAAAAAAAACGAGGCAAACATAAAAATTATTCAGTTCCTGATAAAAGAAGAAAGTTGCATTGCAGACGCATTTTTAAATATAAGGCCTTTGCATCCTGATGTGGAGCGAGGGCTTAATAAGGTTTTGAATAAAATTAAAATTTTAAAGATTTGGACACATCACGATATGATATAAAGACTAATTCAGTACCGATTTAATTACAGAAATATATAACTTTAAGCAACACTTAAAGTTTATATCAAATTCAACCGTTATGCCTTACAGTGGACTTAACCAATGACTTATAGGCATTTTCTTCAATAAAGAGGTCGAATTATCCTTTGAAGCTTAGAGAAATAGCTAGTATTAGACCAATTTTGCTTGGTGGTAGGGCTTCGCATAAGGACTATAAGATCTATATTATTATTAACCCATTAGTGTTATTATCTTTCCGTAAAGTTTGCCTGGCTAGCTGTTGCCCTCCTGCTTGAGTCAGCCGCCAAAGGACTCTTCTTGTTCATATGGCCTGCGAGGCAGTACTTTCTTTGTACTTATTTCTCGGCCGACAATGCATCATTGGTACCTTTAATGTTACTAATGTCCATGGGCGACGGTGACCACTTGCCATCGGGTGGATCATCTGGTCGTTTGTCGTCTATTGCTATAAAAATAAATCTAACTTTTTTGTACGTGTTACCTTAAGTTACCCACTTAACAAACGTCAAATTTACGTAAGCGTGTTATTGCTCACTTCTAAAATACCACAATGTCCCAACACTTCCACATAACACATAATATCGTTCGTCTGCAGTTTGACCTACAGCAAGTGTCAACTACCAGAGATGAGAGCTAACGTAATTACACAGACGCAGGTTATGGTCTGCGCAACGCCATTACGGAAATGTTTAGTGCATAAATTTTCGAAACGTAAATCGGAATTTCATACACACTCGTAAATACTAATCGCCGCAATATCGGTGTACAGTCAAGTCGAAAGTTATTTCACGTACGAACAATGGTAACGTGTAAATATAGGGTCTAAGGAGTCTCCCTCTTTCGGAATATAAGTACACTTGATGAATATCAGGCACGACTAAGACATAGGTTCGCTGGGTTACGTGTCATCCAGTTTAATCCCGACATTTGTGCATTGCGACAAAGTTCTTCAACGCGCTCCTTCTAAATCAGTCGTAAAAATAGTATATTTTCAAAGTTTTGATTTTCGAAATGTTAGTAATAAAGGGCTCCCCGTTTTTTTCTTGGTCCTCAACGCGTCAATGATGCCGTTAGTGTTATATCAGGTAGCCCGTCTGCGAGTTAGTCGGCAAATTACGTAAAAATGCATTTTCCATGGTATTTTCATCTACAAAATAAATACAGTTAACAGAACGGTTTCTAACAAACCACCCGATGGTAAGTGGCCATCGACGCCCATTGACATTAGTAACACTAAAACTATCACTGAGGCATTGTCAGCCAAGAAATAAAATGAAAGAAAGAAAATACTGGCTCTCAAAACATCCAACCAAAACACGTCGGTTGGCTGATTCTAGCAGAAGCGTCGTAGCTAGGCTTGCAAGCTTCACGGCAAGATAATAATACCGTTAATACTATTAATGACTCAATAATATAGTAGTAATAATAGTCATTCAAAGCCATTTACACCTCTACATAATTTCACCAAGGAAGGGCATTTTCATTATACTGATATCACACTCATTTATTTTGCACACAATTTCTCATTCATATTTGTTTTAATCGTCTTACCCGTCCATTTTTATTTTACTGTTATTTGTTTACCCACACCCATTTCATTGTTTTGTTATCTGCTTGTGTTTTTTTTTGTTTTTGTTAGATATTATTGTTATTATTATTGTGAATTATTACTATCAGGTGATCCACGTGTCCGAACTATTTGAACAAGTAAGGTTTACACTGAAAACCAGTGGTCATTGTTCCCTATCGCTCCATGACGCAAGGTGAGTGTAATCATTTTTCGTAATTACTACACTAAGATACCTCCTGTGTTATTTATACACTATTGTTGATAATTACGAAATCAATTTCTTTCTTTCTTTCCATTTATTAAAATTGATAGGACTATACATTTTTTGCATCTATAGTTTCGAAAATTACATTGTTGTACGGGAAATATTGATTGCTTAGTTCGCTTTGTGCCCAAATATGTCGAGTATAAAAAGATTTAATGGAATCGAGTTTCATTACCATCATCTACTTTTATTTACAATTCATGTCGTTGACACTTGTACGATTTTCAAGTTTACTTACAATTACGTCACTAATAAATGGAATTTACTTAGCCTAATTAAAATATAAACACTAATCATAAGTTATACAACCTATTTTTAGTAACCGCAAATATGAAACTATATTCTAGGCAATAAAACCAACCAAATAATACATATAAGTCCGATATTTTCCTGTAAACTATGATTATTTCTGTATTAGCATTTCCTATTCAATATTAAGCCTTACGGCCGATTTCAATAACCCAATTATCCCTCACCGTTGGTTAAAAGAGAATAGTATAACCAACTGTAACTGCTTTTTGCGTCTCAGCAAAAAATTATAGATGTTCATTTCAATTAATCAAATTATTATAATGGCCCGATGATGTTCCGCGTAAGAAAAATGTGATAATAAATAAGTGGAAGTAGTATACATAAAAGAGCCCGGTAATCAACAGTAAGGTATGGGTTATTGAAACTGATTGTCAGTGATTTTAATACATTGTTATCGAGTCACTGTGGTTCTTTTTCTTTAACGAGTTTAAAAAATATGCATTTAAAATTGTACATAAATTATACACGTTTAGTTTTTAATAAGTGACAAATATATTTGTCCGCTTTGGTCCGTTAGCGATCGACTGTGGAAAATTGAAAATTCATACGGGTCTATCCTCTTTACTGAAATGGCATTAAACAGACCCCACTTCTTTGCTTGGTTAAAAAAACTTCACAATGATGGCGTTCTGTCGTCAACTGTACAGAGTTTAATTGAACCGTTACGTAACTCGCGTAAATTGTGTCGGAAGACCTTTGGTACGAACGTATTTTACGGACGTATGCCGCTATGCTTAATGCTTTCACTTAATCACGCCGTGAATACATCTGGTATTCTGGTATTTGCATACAAATTGGATATGTTCTTGTGAGAGTTCAGCGCGGTCCAGGGCAAATTTGATACACTAATCATAGCTTAAGGAGTGCCTGCATGAGTTCGATGTTTCGAAGTTATTGCGTACTGCAGCGATGGCAAGTCGTGTCCGGGTTCTGTTGCCAGCGTTGCAGGAAATTTGCGCAATGTAAGAAAACTAACACAAATTCAAATAAAATAAATACTGTTGCAGATACATTCTATTCTGGGTTGTGACATACATTTATGAGGCAGATTTATATTCTCTGGCCTTCAGTTAGTGATGCCTCATTTCTGTACATGTAACCGACTTACAGTTTTCATATTGCTTGGGTGTGTGAGTTTTAACTTTCAATGTTTGACTTGACATTTAATTAATGCTGCATAAAAATAAAATATAAATTACAACAATACAATCGTTACAGTTGTCGTTACAATTGCAAAATATCAAAATTAATTTCCCTGCAGCCATACCCGATATCGCAATAGTAGATATCACGAGCGGGCTGAATCATAAATTCGCCACTGACCCCTCACTGGTTTTGTCTATAAGGACAGTCGCGCAGGGTTACAGTTCAACTCGTTGTAATAATACTATAACACTATGTACGCTCAATTGACGGCTGTAAGTTCGTGTACTAAGAAAACAGACCTCCCAGGAAACACAACGTTACAACAAGCTTCCAGAACTTCTGAAAAATGCGCACCCATCCAACTCATTCAAGATCAAACTAGCTGAATACTTTATGTCAAATTGCTAACTAAGTATACAGCAAATGAACGGGCTGTATCGGTAAGGTGTAAAATGCGCACATTGCTATGTACTCCAACAATAGCATGGCGACCATAGACCTTTCAATAGCGACATAATACGCGTAAACCCGCCGCTTTGGCTATCACGATGAACTATGACCAAACTCCGCTGCAGGGGGGCGATTGGAGCAATCAATTGATTACGGATACTGACAATGGACATAACGACGCACGCAACTCGACAACTCGGAAATACAACTGAAAAGTAGACTACCTTCGTTTCGAACCATTAATCTACGTCTGCTTATAGTCTTAATTAAAAATCATTAGAACTCATCGGAACACAATTAACATCACTCGTTAACACGGCGGAATCACACTCTCCTGTTATTCAATGAAGTAAAAACCGATTTCCTTCCTGTGTTATCTGCATACACAATAAATCTACGTTAGCTTCTAATGAACGTCTCCTATTTCCTAAAACAGCTCGTTACAATACGAATGTATTGATCAGAGATGTGATACAACATTCTCCCGCGAGCTTATTACGTTTATCTTAATTATCTTTCGTCTTACATTAAACGAGTCTCAAGTGAGTAGTGAATGAATTTGGTACAAAAGGTAATTCTAAGAAAATGATGATTCTTCGAAACTTAAACTTGCACAGTAATGGTTTTTCACTCCAGCTGGTTTTGTTTTTTCCGACGGTTTCCGTTAAAGACTATAATAGTTCAATTTTAAAACCATGTTGCTAGGTAACCGACAAGGTTACTAAGCAACGAAATGACGCGTGTGACAATAATAACAACAATGGGTAATTTACACCCTCGAATTAACTATAATAATTTATTACTTTCACCCTATTATTTTGTACAATAATTTATTATTGCTATTGTTTGTATTCAGATGCATAATAAAAAACTTATCTCTGTTTTATTTAATTCGTACGATGTATACTTTTTTTTCTGCATTATTCTGCTCCGTTTTAGGTCGTGTTTTAATCAAATTGCTACTCGCGACAGCAATAACGTTAAATTTACGAAATTATAATCGTAAAAGCGATCATTTTAACTCTCTAAGTAATTATTTCCGGAGAACGTACTTCACATTCTACACCTGTTTGAGTATTTGTACATTTTATACTAACGTACCTCACATTCTATACCTATTTCTATATCGATATTTGAATCACTCTGTATATTTTTATCCAACACCATCTGGCAAATTCCTGTTATGCAGTAATGAAGCTAAAGATTGCATTTTATTGTTTTTTAGTATTGGTTTTATAAATTCACTATGGTGATGTTGTAGATATATAGATGGATTAGCTTTTTATGACAAATTTTGTGCGGGTAGTTATAGAATAAAAGTCTGTAAGACGTACAACGGAAAGTTCCATATTTTATTAACAATTACAATCGATTTTGCTTCGCTTCGTGAAATACATTCCTTATGTTTATGATTAGATCCTACGACTGAAACATTGTTACTCATTTTAGTGGTCACTTTGTAAGTAACACCTTTATCCCAATCTATTGTGATCCAGTCAGTCATGGCATGTCAAAATGACGTAAAATTACTTTCTAGAGAGTGGAATGACAACTATGTCAATTTTCATAGACAGACGAAAGTGAGTTGACTTTTTATACAATTCTCTGTAAATAATAAAGATACGTGTACAAGAAACTATCCTCGATGATAAAAAAAACTAGCGAGAAACTTCGTTATAAGTTTGTTAATCAGGTTGTTTCTACTCACTTGACGCGCATTGGCTGACTGGCGGCGGTGAAGAAATGCAATCTGTCTTCCCGACTGTTACGAGGTCACTGGAATCCGTCGTGGTATTTCAGCCTGACCTTGCAATGAAGGTTTTAGAGAACGTCAAGTACAGACCAACATTCCGCTCCAAAAACGTTTCATAACAAACAGATGATGCTGTTGAAATGTTTATTGTACGGAAGATATTTTTGCATACTTTAAAAGCAGCCATTGCTGTTTTTTTATGAACTATCTCGGGTCAAAGTCTAAGGAGTTTTAAAATCAACTTCAGCTTGATTAATAATAATTATCAACTACTAAAAAGGGTTCGCGGAATAATTTTAGACACTTACCGATGATTCTAGCCTCAAGGGACTAGGATATCTTAGCGTGGGGATGTGTGTGTAAACATTTATTTTAACATTTACGTTTAGTGACAAAAAAAATACCCGAAGTGGTTTTAGGTAGGTGTACGTAAATGAGTAAGTCCTGCGTAAATAAGGAAGTCCCTTACACCCGCGATAGACGGCGCATTCGTGAAGATACGAGTATCTCCGTGGCGAAAGGAGGTTTGAAAATTAATCTCCTGTTCGATTATTAATTTAAAATTAATTTATTTGGCATTTTTTTTATATATTTTCGTTGCAACGAATATCATGAGATAACTTGCCTTTTTTGAACAAACAAAAACTTTCGAACAAACATTTATATGTCTCTTAAATGTTTACCTAACCTTAAAATCGAACTAAAGATTATGATTTAAATGTTAATTAACATTGCAACTCTATAACTGAAACACGATATAGTAACCTAGCAAGCAGGTACAAAAGCCTTACTACTAGGAGCACCTTTGAGCTTTTATATCTGATACTACACAGTTGTGAGCTTCAATTGCCTTACTAATCCTAACCAAACGACATTACCACAGATACTTCTCTGGATTCAAGGAGGAACACAGCAATAACATTTAAAACTTTTTAGAATATAAGGGGCTCAATCTGTCTGAATCCAAGTAAACCTCTCGAAAAGTTTTAAGATTTAAACTCATATTTTACCGATTAAAAGTCAGTGTCAGAGAGAGATGCACCTGTAATGCTTTTGGTGTTATTAGTCTATTTTAGGTTGTTTACCGATAGCTACCGATGGCGGAGTCCATGTCATCCGAAGATCGTACCCTCAGGTGGATCATATGCTCGTCGGCAATTAACATAAAGAAACACTAAAGGATCTTTATTGCTATGTAAAAAAATATTTCACGTGCAAAGCGTTAGTGGGACAAGGTAGTTAAATGTAAACATTGAACAGTTTCAATGCAATGCAATTCAAAATGCAATAATTTGATAGGAGGCGTCGCACAAAAGTGACACATCCTATCCATTGTGATTACATTTTAGTCAAGTGTCCAGGAAGTCGATATTGTATTTCGATGCTAATTTTAAACAGAAAATAATTCTAAGTGTTACAATGTCACGGACTTTCAACCTGTCGTTCGATTAATATGCAACGGCGATTGTTGATTTTATAAAATTGCACCTCTCGTATGGGTAGTCTGTTTTTTGTCACGTATAACTTTTGCAAGTTTTGTGCCTCGTGGAATTTAATATAATTTTTTATTTATTTCGCTCAGCAACGATTGTTTTAATTCTTACAGGCGGTAAACGTTGTAAATTTTCTTGCTGAATGCTCAATAAACTACGAGAAAACAGAGCAAGCCTTAATTTAAAGATTACAAAACTAACAAAAATAATACTGTATTGACAAGTTATCTTAAAACGACAATAGCTCTTGTAGTTATAAACGCGATGTCAATATTTTGGTCTCATTTTGTAGGCTAACTCAAATACTATGGACATACAAAATAATACTTTGTCTTTCTCGGGAATCTTTTACAGTAAATTCGATAATTTAAAATTTTTTTTTTTTGGTGAAATTTAATATTTTACGAATTCTCTTGGCTCGTTTTGCCTACAATCTAATATAATTCATTGTTATTAAATAACCTGTAGTATTACATTTAGAATAACATTTTTTTGTAAATCGGGAAATATATTACATTCAACGAATTAGGAGTTTTATGAAACATGTCCAACTTTCACCTAAAACAGCTGCTACCAGGGTTTTGGTTTGGGGTTTTTATCAAAGTGCGTATGTTAGCAATAATAAATTTATAAATAGGTCATTAAAGTATCGGTATTCGTTCATCAAATACACTGTATACCAAGCATTTAATTATAATCCTTCCTTTGTTAAATCATGCCTGGTAAATAAGAGAGACATTTTAAACACGTCACGTCGCGTCCGTGACGGCTTGGGCGGCGCGCACCGTGTCCCGCGCCCCGCGTCCCGTGGAGCACTGATTTCCCCCTGGACAGAATACAATTTAGCGGCCGCGTTTATCACTGCTTTTCCACTTTTCTGTGCGGCGGTGTTTGTAGCAACAAGTTTCATTTAGGTGGTATAATATGAAATTATTTGTAATTCGTAAAACAGATTGAGTTTCGGATTTTTATTATGAGGGTTATGAATCTTATTCAAGCGTTTTACTCCGACGATTTGAGGCAGTGGTAAGAGATCGACCTACTTAAACAAGCTCGGATGCGGCCGGTAGTGGGATGTGTGACCGTATGTGTGTTTAATTTTATAAATTATTAGCGGATCCAACATACGTGGTTCTGTCCAGACGTTGGCCGATTGCAGCGCCAAATACACCCAGATCGAATTATAAATCTAAACCCTTCAGGGACTCACCTAAATGCACGCAAAAAATCATCAAAATCAGTTCAGCCGTTTAGACGGAGTTCAGTGACTTAGACATTTACATAATATTTTTATATATAAAAACGCTGCTTTAGACGAATTTAAACTGTCATGTGTCATTAGAAAGCACACGTTAAGACATGTCGAAGGCAGTCTGACAGCTTCTGACATTCAAGCTAGTTGCCATGACATCGATCAATCCATACTGCGTAATGGAGTACACACAGGGATAAATATATCCTGCACCCTAATAGCGGTTCCATTAAAGTTTAATTCACACGAGCCTACAGTTAAACATCTACCATAGTACCATCCGACAGCAAGAATAGTGCTCAAAATGTTTTTCGCTAATACTATCGACTCCGTAGGTAATCACTCGTCACCTAGCTATGTATATTATGCTATATATGCTATGCTGTATATATGCTAGTATATTATGTTTGACATTGGAGGCTAAAAGGCCGGTGGAATTTCTAAATGTCAGCGCTGATTCCGGCAACGTTACTTGTAACAAATTATCATTATTCTTTTAAAATAATTTTAAATTTACTTGTTAATGTGACATAACTATCGTAATATATCTATTTATGACAAGTATTGGTATTAGTGCCTGTTGCATTTTTGTTGTCGCTCCATAAGAGAGAGGTTTTTATAGTCTCCTACGGTAACGAAGAAGAATGTTGTTTATTCGTTTCTATTTTTAAAAATACATGCAAGTAGATAAAAAAGTGATTGAACTAGTTAAGCAACTAACTTCGATCGTGGTTGTTAGTTGGATGGGTGGCTGCTAATAGCTAAATTTCTTAACTTTAGTGCTTCGAAAAGCATATTAAGCTGTTGATGTAGTTCTTGACGTTATATAGTAGTAATTAAACATTGAGGGCGACACAACATCTGATATTTGGCTTCTAATAATATCTGTACAAAAACACAACGCATTAAACGCAGTCCTCCTCAATTTCAAGAGTCCCATGCTTTGCATTGAGCCACTATTAAGTTAAAGGGAATATAAAATCGGATGTTTATATTGTCACTTGTGCATCTGATTGTACCTATGTTGTTTTAAATGTTACCACTTCTTTTCAACCTGTTCCCGCGGATCGATGATGAAAATATCCATTTATGGAAATTCCTCAATTTATTCACAAAACAATTTGTTTCTTTATCCCTTTCATTTTACTTTATTGATGTAATTATAGTTTCCACTTTAGTTTCTGATACATCTGTCTTTCGCTTGATTTCGTTGTTTGTAACTGTCTTTGTAATCCCGCAAAGCTTTTAGTACGGCCTAACGGTACAACAACTATCTCAATTGCATCGGCTGCACACACTACATGCAAATTGCATTTCAGTACTTGTGTATTTCAAAGACTCAGCTGAGTTCATCCGAATGAAACAAATGTTAAACCTTCGAGCAATCGATTTGCGTATTTTCGACTCTTTTTATATTCGCAGAGGGAAATGTAATTTAACCGGCGCACGGCGTGGAATCAAAACAACATGTGATTATAATTCCTTAACGAAAACATTAATGTGATTTGACAATCTGTGAATATTAAGTACCGATACATGTGTAATTCCAGTTTATAAATATTTTTGAAATTTTATGACCTCCTGTCGAATTCGGCTATAACGAAGAGCTTGATCGCCCAAAAATATATTGTGTACTAGCAACCCGACCTTGCTCCGTTTCAAAACAACTACGCCTTACGCTAAGAAATAGCACCTGGATTGTTTTACGACTGGGGATTTCTCATTCTGTTAATTAGAAATACATATATTAATTTGGAACTATTTTATTTCTGGGCCGATTGCAATGAAACGAATTATAAATATTAAGTTATTCTCACTGAAATACATTAATGAAAACCATAACGAAATCGGTTAATCCGTTTCTGAAATTAGCGCGCACAAATTCACAGAAACAGACAAAAGTTCTAACAACTATTATTTTAAGTTCTATTGCGTTAATAAACGTCCCTAATTACAGTTTTATTCATAAACACTTTATGTACAGAAAGCGATCAGTTAAAATTGTATTATATGTATAGATAAATTCACTGTTACAAGCCATTCCGTACACAAACATTAATAAAGATAATTTATTGATGTATTACATAGAGATAAAAGTTATAAAAATGAAAACCTTTAAAGGTACCAGTTATAATATATTACGTTAAAACACATAATTTTATACCGATATTAATTTTTATGTAACGCATATACGAGTACGCGTATCAAAACCGCCGATGGATATCCGATGGCAATTGCCGACGGAATTACTGAATGTGGAGTATGTGTATAATACAGAATATAAATACGGAGGCATTGAACGTGCGCTCAGCACCACAGACCAGCTTTGGATTTGTTTGTCGTTGTGATAATGGACCTGCGATTTAATTTGTGGTTGATGGTGCTATAAAGGGCACCGATGCTTGTTTAATTTATTAATATGGGTACCGAACACAGCTGGCGTCAGTTAAAGGCAAATGTAAAGGCATAGATATATAGATAGAATTTGGCGACCTGGGCGCGGTTTAATGGTTAGAACTAACTAACTAAGAAAAGTTGTTGCGCGTCTTCGTGCTTCAAAAATTCGGGCACGTTTATTATACAATCAGTTGTGGTTAGCCCACGTCCAAAGTTTTAGGATGTCATAAGAGCTTTCGACACTTGAGTTGATCAATATACGCACTACAATACAAGTAATTACGAATACGTTAGAAACTGATTAAATTGTCATCAGAGGCCTGTCCCTCGTAGTAAGCCGCTGGAATTAAGTATGTATATTAATCTAATTCTTACGTAATCATTTTGGGTTAGATTTTACTATCAACCTAAACTTTCGCCCTTTCACGGGAGGGCTAGCCGACAGATCTATTTTACTTTTGACAACAAAATGGATTTTTAAGGTTTAAAAGGAAATTTTGCAATGTTTTTGAACAAAGTATTTACACCATCATTGGGTTGTTGGTTGCTCGACTGCTTAGTTGCTGTAAAATGAAGTCAAATGGGCAGGACCGTTGGGCAGAGAACTCATTGAGTTCGGGTTCCACTCCGGCATATTTCGGCGCGACTTAAAAATCTATCCGGACTTTCAATGTTTACTAATTTAATTTTATAGAACTGAAATACGTGATGAAAATAATATAAACATCTACATTTCAGAGGAGATTACTCCAACCAGCAGATTACTCGAAATTGTAGCACCCGCATTACACTCGCCGGCGTGGATGGAATTGTAAATGGCAGTTAATTGTAAAAAAAAAACACGTATTTAAATATTTATGTTTCTAAGGCCTTATTGTCGAGTTCAATGTGGTCCTTTTTGCCGAGCGAAAGATCCCGGGTTCCATTCCCAGACAGAGTAGATAAATGTACGCCCTCTCCTGATATGTATACTCGTAAGTTTCCCTTCACCCTTCAATAAATTTCACACGTAACTTTTAAGAATGAGAGATGGTAGATTCGAACAAAGATACTAACTTTCAAACACATTCACTGGGCTACATCAACAGATAGTTCAGTGGTTTACACGTCAGTCTCCATACCGCACCACAGGTTCAAATCTCGCACGCAGCCCTAAGTTTTGAAAGTTATTTGCTAATTGCAAACGAATGAACACTTCCCACACACACGAATAACACTTATTTTTGAAGGAAACCGTCAAGAAACCTGCATACTTGACATTTCTTTTTAAAGTTACCAAAATTACGTATAGACCGTTGCCTTTACGCCTTACATTATAATAGGAGTCCAGGTACAACGGTGGGAGAGTTGTGATGATAAAGATGTATGTGGCAATCAAACCAAACCCGTAATTTCCCATGACGACAATGCAAGCCATGAAAATATGATGTGCGAGCTGATAAAAGGTAACATATTTTCGTCGTGATTCATCACTAAGCAAAAGGATTGCATCATTTTATCAGAAAGAGAAAAGAGTATCCTCGCAGGTTAAATAATGATGGTGCTTGTGTACGTACGTATTGTATTAGGCCGTATGTGGGCGAGTCGCTGGACGGGCATACGGGTGGTAATTTACGATCGGTAGATTTGAATCGATACGTAGTATTCGATAGAAACATGTATAAATAAAAAAATGTAAGTACATTTATATCCTGCTAAATATCTTGTATAGAAGAAAAAAAATGTGCCATATAAAACTAAAATTAATTATACATATATAATTTAATTAATGAATCAACATTGGAAGAAACGATATTAACATCAAGTGTCATCCATTACAAGATTAAAAAAATGTATTTGAACTTGACTGGGTGAATAAAAAAGTATTTTATTAACGATTCAAAATTTGAACAAGAGATATATAAATATATATAGGGAGAATGTAATCTTATAGTAGGAATTTAAATAATAAATAAATGATGTTCTTTTGCAACTACACCTTTGCAATCATTACGTTTGGAGCATAAACATGTATTGGCCGAGCAGAAATACGTTTACGGGTTTGTATATTAGAATGAGATATTCATAACAATGTAAAAACAACTAGTTTACTAGTAACAACAATAGTCTACAGTCATTATTATGTTCTAGATATACATATATCTGCCATCAAAGACAATGGGAAAAATTAAACCTGAATGCGCATTATAATAACAGGAAAAATGTGTTGTTGATAATAATAATTACTTTGAAATATATTATATAAGGAGATATTATTTATTTATTCTTTATTAACACACCTGAACTCAAGGTTACCAATGGCCCAACGTAACGCCCACTGGCATTATCTAGGTGTCCCTAATGATAGTTAGAAAGGCGTCGAAAGCGTTACAAGAAAAAAAGTACTAAAAGATATGGATATATCAAATAGAATTATACAAAAAGAATATATTTGGATATAATAGGAATAAATAAAATATTATATAATACACATTACACATTATTGTAATGCACAAGATAGACAATAATATTTATTAATCTAATATAATTAACATAACATTTGCGTAATCTTTTGATAATTTTTGTAATAAGTGCGTCTATTACTGTGTGTGACCACGGTTTAACGTAATTAACTATGATCATACATATATTCACAAACACACAAGTACATTTGTTTGTTTTGTCCAGTCGATTATTGGTAGTTACCCTACTATCCGCGTTTTGCATTTCGTTAGGTGAAATTGTAGGCAAGTTAACAAACCCTTGTAAGTCATCGATCGTTTTCTGTACGTGAACGATATATGAGAAAAATAGTATAAGAGGTATTTATAAACGCAATAGAACACAAAACAATAGTTGTTAGAATTTTTGTCTGTGTATGTGCGCGTTTGTTCGCGCTAATCTCAGAAACGACTTAATCGGTTTCGTTCTGGTTTTCACTTCTTCTTCTTAGCGTATCTATGGCAGACATTATATTTTAGACGCCCAGAATTTGGCTACGTTGACAGCGCTGTTATTAGCTGTCATCAAGTCCTCTTGGGTGCAGGTGTTGGGGCATGTGGGGCACGACGTAAGGTGGGACATCGTTTGGACTGTGCCGCGTAGGCAGTTCAAGTTCGAACCATCCGAAAGCCTTCACCTAGCCATGTTTTCTTTGCTCCGGCCAGTTTGAGTTTAAGTCTATTCAAAGACTTCCATACTGGCCATGGCAACTCATGACCAGGGGGCAGGCTTTCGGATATCGGGACGAAGGGAATCGGGAAGGTCACTTTCTCGCGCCAAAGTTTACACCGCTCTTGTTGGGGTTGGATGGATAACGATTCAACGCCCCTGATAAAGCTGTTTCGGCTTTTTAACCTCTGCTGCACTGGTGTATGGTTGTGCAGAGGGTGCCTTGAATCGTACGTCTGGAGGCGCTATTCTAGCTAGGGGGTACAGCAGGTCTACCGGGGTCGGTTTTGTTAGAATAATAAAATATGGTCATTACTCTATGCACCTAATTTAGTCTATGTAGTTGCTCTACGAATAACCTACTCTGTAGTATGTAAGAATGTAGAAAGAACAAGATGTCGGTTTTGTGATAAGAGTTTTGTTGAATTATAATATTAGAAGAGAAACAAGTGTTTTAGTTAAGTGAGATGCGTGGGGGCCTAACAGCCTAAATATCAAACTATTATGTAACAGATAAATTCTCACATCCACGGACCTCTGTTGCTATCTGATTTTTGTTTTCGTGCTGTTGGATTGGAAGATATGAAAATTTGACAAAAATGGACGCCACGACCTAGAACCTTCGTCACTGAGAAATAAAAAGGTTTTTATATTTGAATTCATACCGAAAGAGTTGTATTAAACGCATATTACAATGTCAAGTATAGAGATTTATCCGCAGCTTTGTGAAAAGAGTAAGTTTAGCAATTGGAAGTTTAGGTTAAACATTCTATTTGAAGAAAAAGGTATTGAATACTTATTAAAAGGAAAGAACGAAGAAAATTTGAAAAAAGAGAATTACAAAAAAGATGATGCTAAAGGAAGATTGATAATTATAAATTGCTTAAATGATAAATTCTTGGAAGTAGTAAAGCCGGCGACCAGTGCATTAGAAATGTTGAGACTATTAAGTGCGGTGTTTGAAAGAAAAAGCACATTTAACAAAATATTACTCAAAAAGAAACTCATTACTCTGAAACATCAATTCTCAAATAAACTTCAGGATCATTTAATTAATTTTGAAAATATAATAAATGAATTAGAAAGTGGAGGTGCAAAGATAGAGGAATTAGATAAGGTGGAGCACTTGTTTATAACACTACCAAAGGAGTATGATACCATAATAAATACATTGGAATCCCTCGATAAGGACTTAAATTTTGAGTTTGTAAAGAGTAGATTACTGGATTTGGAAAACAAATTAAAAGAAAATAGTATCGAGGAGAAAACTGAAAATATGTTTATTTCAAACACAACTATTATCTGCTTTAAATGTAAACGTAAAGGACACAAATCATTTCAGTGTGATTTATATAATAATATGACTAACAATGATATGAAGCTAGGAACCGCTCATAATAATTATGAAAGTAATAGGGGAAGAGTACCCAACAATAACTTCTCTAATAGAGGATACAGTAACAATTATAATAAAGGAAGAGGTTACAATAGTCAAATTAAACAAGGAAGAGGTTACAATAACAATTTTATGAATCGTGGTCACAGATATAATAATAACTACATGCATCAAGTAAGAGGTTACAATAATAATTATATGAACAGAGGGAGAGGTCATCACCACAATTTTTCTAGACAAGCAAACACCATAGAAGAATCTAATTTACAGGAAGAAAATAAAAGCGCATTTGTTGCATTAACTTTGGAAAAGGAATATAAAGAAAGCAATGACATCTTATTTATAATAGACTCTGGGGCAACGCATCATTTTATACAAGAAAAATATGAGAAGTATATGTATGACATACAATTGCTAGATGAGCCGATGAAGATTAAAATAGCCAATGGTCAATTTTTAATTGCTAACAAAAAAGGGAAATTAGAAGGTATTTACATGAATAAAATTATTGTTATCAATGGAATAATAGTACCAGAAATTTCACATAATTTGATATCAGTTTCTAAATTAATGGAAAAGGGTATGAAAATAATAATTAAAGAAGAACAAATGAAAATATATACCAATGATACATATAATAATACACACTATATTTATAAAGAAGGAAAACTATTTACTATGAGGATGCTAATCAAACAAAATGCACAGTGCAATCAGGCTATAGACAAAAATAACATTTGGCATAGAAGACTTGGACACTTAAATAGAAAAAGCTTACAAATAATGAACTTACCTTTTAGTGATAAAATATGTAATGAATGCATGATGAACAAAAGTACCAGAAAACCATTTTATCCTGTAACAAAACCTCAATCAAATGCTATAGGCGATCTAATCCACTCTGATATAGCAGGTCCAATGCAAAATACTACCAATGAAGGAGAAAGATACTATCAAACTATCATCGATGACTACTCACATTTTACAGTTACATATTTGTTGAAAAATAAATCAGAAACAGCGCAAAATTTGATTGATTACATAAAAATGATAAAAACTGAAAAAGGAATAAGAATAAAGAAAATAAGATGTGACAATGGAGGAGAATACAGTTCAGACTATTTAAAATTTTTTTGTCAAAATAAAGGAATACAAATTCAATATAGTTTACCATATAGCCCACAGATGAATGGAAAATCTAAAAGGATGAATCGCACAATATTAGATAAAGCAAGGACAATGATGAGTGAGTCCAACCTGCCCAAACACTTATGGGGGCAAGCAGTTTTGACCGCTACATTCTTGATTAACCGTTCACCATCGAAAGCAATATTTAACGATATACCTGCAATGCGATTTGAACGAGATATGAAATTGGATAATATAAAAATATTTGGCTACAAAGCTTGGGCAGTAATTATACCTAGAGCAAATAAATTTGAAAACAGAGCTGTAGCAACAAGAATGATTGGATATACGAAAAATGGATGGAAACTTTGGATTCCAGAAACTGACAAAATCATTGTGTCAAGAGATGTCACCTTTGATGAATCAGATATCAAATATACTAACGAAGTAAATAAAAAAGAAGAAGAAAATAGAATAACATATAAAATTGTGAGAAATGAAGAAGATCTAGATGTACAGTATGATAATTCACAAAAAACAAAACCAGAGCAAAATGAAACAGATACAGAAGAGCCAGTGACAACTACTAGAAGTGGGAGACAAATCAAAGTCCCAGACCATCTTAATGACTACCATCTTAATTTTCAGGCATATTGTCTTTTCAGCAAAGATGACCCAGTTACATATGAAGAAGCTATAGAAAAGGGTTGGTCATCATCAATTAATATGGAGTTAGAAGCATTGAAAAGAATGAATACGTGGACAGAGACTAAATTGCCAAATGGCAAACAAGCAATTGAAGCTAAGTGGATATTTAAAACTAAAGAAAATGGGATAAAAAGGCAAGATTAGTTGCAAAAGGATTTCAGATGAAAGATAATGATGAATTTGGAAACAATAACTATACACCAGTAGCAAGAACATCTACAGTGAGATTTACCCTAGCACAAGCAGTACAAAATTCATGGCCAATAAGACAATTAGATGTACCAACTGCATACTTAAATGGAATATTAGAATCAGAGGTATACTTAAGACCACCGGAAGGAGTAAAAGTTACAGATGGAAATGCTTTAAAGCTGAATAGAGGATTATATGGACTGAGAGAAAGTGGAAAATGTTGGAACAAGAGATTAAATAATTATCTAGAAGAAAAGGGGTTTGAAAGATTGAGAAATGATTTTTGTTTATATAAAAATAGCATGAAAAACATTTGGCTAGTAATCTATGTAGATGATATATTAATTACCGGTGACAAAAATAATTCTTTAGAGATTATAAGAGATTTGAAACAGGAGTTTAAGGCAAAAGATATGGGTGAAGTTGAATCATTCTTAGGAATGGAAATAACAAGGACAATCGACACACTAAGAATCACACAGACTAGACAGATAGATAAAATGCTTAAAAAATTTGGAATGGAACATTGCAATGCTACAGAAACACCTATGACCAAGGGCTATCAAGTAAATAAAGATGATGAAATCATACAGGACATACCTTTTAGGCAATTGATTGGAGGACTTATGTTCATATCTACAACTTCCCGACCTGATATATCTTATGCAACATCTTTCCTATCGCAATATTTAGAAAAACCCACTAAAGACTTATGGAAACAAGGAAAAAGAATACTACGTTATTTAAAAGGTACCAGGACGCATGGACTAATATATTATAAAAATAATGATGGAGGTATTGAAACATATTCAGATGCAGACTGGGCTGGAAATAAAGATGACAGGAAGAGTGTAAGTGGATCAGTAACGATGTACAATGGAAACATTATATCATGGCTATCAAGAAAACAAAATTGTGTTGCACTATCAACTGCTGAGGCTGAATACATAGCTGCTACAGTGAGTGTGTGTGAATTAATCAATGTGAAAGGATTGTTTATGAACTTTAATAGTGTACAAAACAGTGATGTGCAAAGTGTTTTATATATGGATAATATAGGCGCTATAGAACTATCTAAATCATATGAAAACAGCAAATGTGCAAAACACATTGACATTAAACTACATTTTATAAAAGACCTATATAACAAGGGAGAATTCGAGATAAAATATGTATCATCAAAAGATAATTATGCAGATTTATTTACTAAAAGTTTAACTAAGGAACATTTCATTTGTTTGCGTTCAGCACTAAGTATAAACTAAATGGTACTTGTCAAATTGAGTTGAATTGTAATGTAATACATAAACATTTTAATAGAAAGTAACATTGTTGTATAACTTCATTTAAATTTAAAATTGAGTCATTCCATATGTATATTACTAATAATAATTCTTGTAATTTAAAATACGATGTCACGATCTTCACTAATTTTATTGCTTAAAATTATTAAATATCGAGAGAGAATGTTAGAATAATAAAATATGGTCATTACTCTATGCACCTAATTTAGTCTATGTAGTTGCTCTACGAATAACCTACTCTGTACTATGTAAGAATGTAGAAAGAACAAGATGTCGGTTTTGTGATAAGAGTTTTGTTGAATTATAATATTAGAAGAGAAACAAGTGTTTTAGTTAAGTGAGATGCGTGGGGGCCTAACAGCCTAAATATCAAACTATTATGTAACAGATAAATTCTCACAGGTTTGAGACAACCAGTAATAATCCGGCAAGTTTCGTTTATGGCTGTATCCACTAACTTTGCATGGGCAGAACAACTCCATACCGGGCATGCGTATTCGCCTGCAGAAAAGGATAGCGCCAACCCAGTCGTCCGCAAGACATGCGGCGAGGCTCCCTATCTTGTGAAAGTGAGCCACCGCAATATATTGTTCCGAGAGTGCACCTTTTTTTTGATGGTCTGACAGTTTTTTGCTGAAAGTGAGTGACACCGAGATACCTTGGGATACTATTGTGAGCTATTGCCACACCCTGCCACGAGATATTAAGCCTACGGCTCGCTTGACTGTTGCGGAGGTGGAAAGCGCATGACTCAGTCTTGGAAGGGTTGGACTTAAGCGAGTTCTCCTTATAATAAGTATCCAAGCTTATTAGTGCCGTTGACAGCGTTACCTCAAACTCCTCGAAACTGGTCGCCTGAGTAGTGAGTGCCAGGTCATCCACATACAGAAAGCGGCGTGTATTTGGGCTAGACGGTTGTTCGTTGGTGGACATGTTGAAGAGTAGCGGAGCTAGAACACTACCCTGGGGCAAGCAAATTTTTTATGCCCTCCAACGACTCTTGTCTTGAAGCAGATTTACTTGAAAGCGACGATTATGAAGAAGTTCTCGGAGTATCTAGACAAATTTATAATCACCTGTTATAGGCTCCACTTTCCATAACAGTCGCCTGAGGTTTACTGTATCGTAGGCTGCGGACAGATCTACGAATACAGCACCGGTTATCTGCTTCAGCTCAAACCCATCTTCGATGTGTTGCGTTAGTGACAGTGTCTGATTACTGCAAGACTTGACCGGTCTGAAACCTGCTTGTTCCGGGACTAAAATCGGGTCAACAACGCTTGTCAAGCGGGACAACAGTAGTCTCTCGAACAACTTATGTGTGTGGCACAAGAGTGAAATTGGCCTGAAGTTTTTTGGACTGTCTGTCGGTTTTCCTGGCTTTGGGATTGCTATGACCTTCGATTTCCTCCAGAGACGGGGAATAGAAGCAGATTCCAGGCATATGTTGAACAATTGCAGCAACCATGACATAGCAACAGGGCCGAGGTTTTTTATTTGTTCTACTGCGATATTGTCCACTTCCGAGGCCTTACCAGATTTCAGCTGTTTTATGGCGGATATTATGTCATTCAGGTTAAGGGGTTTGCTTATTTTGTCACTTTTGCTCGCAGCGCTCTCAGGTTTTGGGACCTTTGCAAGACGACCTAATGACTTGCCATTTAAAATGAGCTAGTGGGCTATCTGGTAAGCGGTGACGCGACTAGGAGATGAAGGTGGAGGTGGATCAGTGGTGAGTTTGCGCATAGTGTTCCACGCTTTTTTACTATTATGCGTCATGTCGATATTTGTGACAGTGGTGATCCATTTTTCCTGTCGATTTTTGCATCAGTGATAGTAGCTCTTCGCCAGCTAAAGTGGTATCCTCGGAAAAAGGACCCCGGTTGTACAGGAGTTCAAACTCTTTCAGCAGCTCTGCAGAGTCTTTTGACAGCCCTGGGTTGTAACAGGTCCGACAACCCCTAGGCATACTTTTACAAGACGCGGTTGAAACGATATCAACAAATTGGTCGTAATTTTGATGAGTTGGCGGAACTTCCAATAAGGCGTCGTTTATTAACTGCGAGAATTGCGTTCAGTTTGCGTTGGTGTAGTTGAATCGGCGCTTTAAGGGCACGTTGACGGGGCGCACTACAGGCTGTATTGTATACATAATTGGTCGATGTTGGGTACTTGGAATTGGAGCACACGCTGTTTTAGTGCACTGGGAACCGATGTTTTCTCTGACAAAGATTAGGTCTGGATTATACCCGCGCCTCCAACGGTTTTCACTAATGAATTTGCAGTAAGCATCACGTAATACTTAAAGTTCGTTTCATTGCAATGCGTCAATAAATAAAAAAGTTGTAAATTAATACTGTAATTTTTAATTCAGAGAACGAGAAAAACTCAGTTCTGAAGCAATACAAGTGCTAATTCTGGCGTAAGGCGTAATTTTTCTGAAGCGAAGCGAGGGTGGTTTACTAGTAATACATACGTACGTTTTCTTTATCAATGTATTAAATTATTCGTCATTTTCCCGTCGTTAGATGGGTGCAATTGATTGAGATCCCAGCAGGGCGGAAGATGATCGCGATGAGCGTCTTGGCGCCAGGGGTGACCCAATTCTTCATAATTGTACACGAGTGTTAAACACTACCCATGCTTTTGACGACCTTGTGGCCTTGTGGCTCTAGTTTGATTCCTATATTACTAATTTATGTGAAAGAAAAATGTTTATCGTGCTTGTTTGTGCATAAGCGACGTGAATAGAGACTTATGTATATTGTCACATTAAGTACAGCGGAGTTCACACAGTGTTTGAGCCAAGTTCGGAACTATAATCCACTGGGAGTACGATTTGCATTTCCGAGCAGTCTCTGCGGTTTTAATGGAATGGATGCTAATGGATGCTACGACATATGTAAACTAGTTCTTAGTTTTAACAGAAGAACGTTACAAATCATACAGTTACAAAGGTGAAAAGGCAGTTTGGTGCTCCGCTTAGTACCGCGGAGACTACGTGTTCGCTTTGCACTACCATGTCCAAAAAAATATGAAATTACGTGAATGCGATGTAACTTCAATCGACTCGCAAATCAACTTGAATATTTTATATAGTTCCGTTAAGTGAATTTATCAATCACCGCGTATTATTCACAAGAAATCAAGTCATACTCTTGTACAATTAAGATATGGTTACATTGGGCTAGATAACAAATTTTCAAAGTAATTTGTTTCATCCATAAGTAGCTTAAAAAATATATTAAATCTATAAATATAATAAAATTCTAACTGATCGTTTTCTACACATACAGGATATATGAGAAAAACTATTAACTCTTAGAGACTTTATTAACGCGATAGAGCCCAAAAAAAAACTTGTAAGAATTTTTGCCTGTGCGTTTGTGCGCGCTAATCTCCGAAACGGCTTAACCGACTTTGTTATGGTTTTCACTAATGTAATGTGCAGTAAGTATAACTTAATATTTAAAAATCGTTTAATTACAATTCGTCCATAAATAAAAAAGTTACAAATTAATATATGTATTTCTAATTAACAGAACGAGATAAACCCATTCCTAAGGTTGTTTTTCTGAACCGAAGCGAGAGCATTCGCTAGTTATTTATTACTATTATTCACACTATCCAAAAAACGCTCAAGTTTATCACGGCGTTGTTAATGACGTCATAATTGCAAACCGGCGAAAGTGAAAAGATCAACGAATAACAGTAGCTGTTATTTACCACTAAGTAACGAGTCGTAAAATACAACTTACATCGCTCTGTTCCGTCTATCAATCCTAATACTTATGTAATTTTATTGCTTCAGGGAACCTTATCTATGCTAATACTAAATAGTACTTTGGAAACTTTGGAAAAAGAAATTGGACGATGAACACTGCTTGACATGTAAAGGGTCTTCATAAATAACTATCATTATATTTACATCAATGCGAAAAAATGAACGTGCGGATAAAGGAATCGAGAATGGGATTTCACATGAGTGAATCTCGGATGCCGTGGACAAAAGGAAATTGGCCACAAATCCTCTGACCCACCATAGGATATCTCCTATAACACAGGTGAACACGGATATTGACTTGATAACAATGTATGAAATTTCGATAGATTTATCGATAAGCTAGACAAAAAAATTATACGGTCTAAAAAGTTTGCTTTTGTATGCAGGGGAATGGTTTATCAATATTTTAGAAAAGCCATAGTTTAAATTTTTATCTATAAATAAATCGAAACAAATATATTTATATATTTATAAATTTTTAACAACTTTTAATATCATATCATATTACAAAAAAAAAATACAAAATAGTATAAGAAACTTTAAAAGTGAACCCTATTTCTTTTTCTTTCATGTTTATAAGTACTTACTCTCACTAAATCCCATATGTTGTCCCCCATCATATTCTCCTTGTATTGGCCCCGATAACGATGTTCGAAGTCCATGATTTCGTGATGAAAACGTTTTCCTTGTGCTTCTGGATACGTCCCCATGCTATTTTCAAATGTATCTAAATGAGCATGTAGCATTTTATGTACTTTTAGAGACATTCTGCAGCCCTTAGTTTTAAATTTAATTTTAAAAGGGTTTTTCTAAACTCCCAAATAATGAAAATAAGCTTCCTAGATTCCACATTTGATAAATATCATCAAATTTATACTTTCCAGACCATATTTCAACATCTGAATCTTCTACAAAAGTTGAGTTTTTTTCAGTATTTTTAGAAATATCAGAACTTATCACTTTTACTTCAATTTTGAGTATAATAACTCAAGAAAAAGGATTTATCATCATAACTACCACAAAAGCAACTTTTTACAGAATGTGGGTATTTTTAATTTATTTTAAATCATAATTAATACAAAACCACGACTCTGTAGCCCTGTTGGTAGTGACTCCGACTGCCGAGCGAGAGGTCCCGGGTTCGATTCCCGGACGGGGCAAACATATGTGACAGATAAATGTTTATTTTCGGGTCATGGGTGTTTGTTATGTCATATTTGTGTATATCCATGCCGTCCGCAACACGGGAAATCCTAGTGCGGGGGTGTGAGTCTGTAAACATTTATCTATTTATTTGTTTACAAAACTCATAAAATAAATATGGAGATAAACCTATTTTTTTAGAGTTATTTAATTGTGGAATACCACTAACTTACTGCTACTAATTATGAATTGTTTTGCAAAATTAATGTATTCTTTTATTTTTATAATGGTTTTTCTACTTTATACCACAATTTATAACTTTTATTTACTGGAAACTTACAAAAAGTAGTATGTATTCATCTTTAAAAGCTATAAATAACGTGGTCATTGGATGAGAATGACTCAAAAATTCCGTAATTCCGGACATTGACCGGACCTGACTGATGACTTCGCGAACCCTCGTGCATTTCGTTCACAATAAAAAAAACACAACCTTCTTTGCGTATCGCCCACTTTTTTTTTAAAGAAATGTTAATTCCGCTTCAAAATGATAAGGCAACTCAGTTAATGCCAAGATAAGTAATAAAAACATCGTTATTAATAAAAGCACTTAAACATAATGTACAGCATTTTATACGATTTATTACGAATGTTGTTGAGTTTATAACCAGTTTCAAAATATTAATACTTCCAAACAAATTACAAGAGGAACCAAGATTTTAATTGTTTCTCATAACAATCTGTTGCGCCTAGAGTGCATAGACAAATAGGTAAATAGATAAGTGAGTGAAATTGTGGATTTTTGTATCAGATTTATGGAACCCTCACTTTGTGGAGTTTCAAACGAATTGGAGTATTTCCGTTAAGTTACCCTTGGAGATGCTTGAACCGGTTTTGTCGGGAATTTCGCGTGAAAGAACAAATTGGGCTTTTACGTGATAAAGGCACCGATGCTAAATATCTTGTCTTTCATCACGATAAGTAAATCGTTGTAAAATATTCGATTCCAAGGATGACGCGGTATAATAGAAGATGAATACAGAACAGAAATTGGTTTCCTTATTTCTGTTTACCAGCAAGACCAAAGGAATATTTTTGTTAGATATATGTCGAGGTTCTTTGTTTTCGTCTCTTGGGCTAAGTCTATGATAGACTTGCAGCACAGGAGTTGAGGCTCTCACAAATTTAACTGTGTGTACTGCTGTGCATGCAGTGTCATTTTGTGTTATGGAATGTATTAAGTGATCGGTCTTCGTATCACAATCCATACTATTCTGCTACTCGGTTCTCGAATGAAATTGTTTGGGATCATAAAGTACCTAGTGTTCAACAGAATTATATAGTTTATTCTTATTTAAATAGGTTGGAGTATTGAACCATTTATGTGGTTCAATTACGTACTTACGTCACGTGTCACTACGTAAGTACCTATCGGTAACTGGATCGGTAATGGATGGAGTTCACAACTAATAAATATTCCGCACATTATGTACTGTATTAAATCGCAGTCAACCACAATACCGCGTTAAAACACATAAAACATCTTTGACGTTAACATACGGCAAGATCTATGTGGTAGTTATGAGAATGTACAATAAATAAACAAGGGAAGATCGACCAACAGAGCGGTGGAGTTACGCAAGCGTGGAACGGCGCGCGGCGGCCCCGACGGACGACATTTATGTAAATAGCGCGCCGCCCGCCCGCATCTATTTAGCAGGAAATTATAATGATAGGAACTGAGCTTTCTTAGAAGGTTGTCGCCACAGATATGAAGTAGGGTATAATATATCTTACCGCATATTTACCGAGCGGTGTCTGCCGCTGGCCTTTTCTAACGCACCCGGTGTTGGTGCGTAAATCAACTAGCTGCGTTGTATTTTAGTTTATTTAGAATCGCGACGGTGGCACCTTGTTACTTTAAAAAAATTAAAATCACATGTTATGAGTAAATGTGCAATCTCATCACGAGTTCTTTTTATTTTATGTATGTACGATGTCCTAAAAGCCTTACATTGCACTGCATGCTCGACCTTTTTTGTTACAATTATTATGATAATAATAAATAAGAGTCGGTCTTATATCATATCTGTATTTGTCACAGAGTCGCTTACAATTTCAGGTTTCCGTTGCAAAATTTATAAACAATTAAAATATTGTACTGTAAGTAGACCACATTCTAATTTAAACAGACCATTTTTAGATAGATGTGATTTAAGAAGATTATAAAATTATTTAAGTGTGTGCAAATGCCAGCACGTACACGAGTGTGTGTGATTTAAACATCAAATGCATTATACAAAATTATTTTCTGAATCACACTGGAATAGCGGGATAATAAACACTTCACGTGACATACATGTTCAACTAAGAGACCCTGGACCTGCAGTTCGCAGGTAATGTGTTGAAGCTATATATATTTCTTAACCGACTGCCCTTCATCCATGATCAACCTAGCCTAGCCTCTCGCCTGGAGGGTAGGATCTCTCTTTGTCAAAAGGCTCACATACCTACGTGCAGTTAATTATACTATAAATACACTTCTAATAAACAGTTACGAACGCACAGACGCGTTTGAGTTCGACGTATTATATGAGTCGCTGTTAAAGTCAGAGAGGAATAATCGCGCAGTAATTACGTATTTATCTAGTCATATTACAGTGAAGCACGATCATTGAGATGACACATTAATTGGCTTCGTTTAGTTCGAGGCGTTTCTGTCGATTTCACACAGAACATTAGGAAACTGACTGTGGTTATGTCATCTGTTCTATCATAACATGTCTGTGTTATCACTTCCTCTTCTAGGTTTATCAACTAATGAAAGAATTTCAAGTTCCTACATGTTCAGTACTGTCCGGTATGATAAGGATAATTTCAATCTCATTCTCAATCTCAACTTTCAATTAAAGATCATTTACGTATTTCGTAATTTCAATTACTTACATGATTTTTAGATTGTACTGCCGTTTCGAATAAGTGCTTTAACATTAAATAAACTCCTCAGGACATCGTTCAAGGCAGCGTGATTTATAACAATTAAAAACTAAGTCAATTTTTAACCTGACCGAAACCAATTGCGGCGCTTACTACACACCATATTATATTATAAACAGAATTAAAAAAAAAACAATGTACTGAATAAACATTGTACCGAGTAAACCTATAAAAGGAGGGTAGTTGGACTTGCTCATCCCCAACCAGCTCTCGTCTGACTTGGAATGCCGATTGGCAGCTCATAATCAAAAGCTCTAATCTCAACAGTTAGTGGTATCCTTAAGATGACACATAATCTCTCCTTCGGGAGCGCCGCTGGCACCCTTCTTCCCTAAAGAAGGGTCGCATCCGATGAAGGCTTAGAGGCCGCACGGCCAAAGCCATTTCAGGTTGGTGTTTAGTGGGTAAGAGTCCCACATAACCAGCGTAGCCGGCTGCGCTGATATGCATAAGCATTCACCATCCTCCTCCCGTAAAAGGAAAAAAAAACTTGCTCATTCAGTTCCCTGGCAGCACTCGGTAAGAACAGATCGAATTAGTCGGTACATGTGAGCCATTACTGATATCCCGTTATTGTGAAACTAATCTCTTTGTTTGCTACTCTGAATTTGATGAAGTAAATTTAAGCTTGGTTATTTTATTTGTTTTTTTTTTATAAACTTTGATCTATTTCGCTAAAAACATACTAGCAAATGTCATCGCTTTGCTTGAGAAAATCTACTTTATACTTAAAAAGCACCTACATTGTTTCAGGACTGTGTTTTTCTCGTTCCGTTAATTAGAAATACATATATTAATTTGTAACTTTCTTTCTATGGCAAGCTCTCTTTGGAAACTCCAACAAAAATAGGTATACCAAAGCCTCAACTCACATAAGAGCAACATAAAGCTCACTAAATCGGTGGCCGGCAGTAAATTATTAAATTAACGCGTGGACATCACACCTCGTTGCGTTCAACAAACAACAGTCGGTGCACCGTGCACCGTGCACGGCCGGCGCTTGCGTTGTGCAAACACGGCTCGCGTTCACTAGGAACACGCGGAAAACTTTTATTTGCACTGTACGTTCATTATTGTAGACTGACAACTCGGTATGGTTTACTTGCAATTCTTTTTTATGTGAATATCCGAAAAACGACTAGACGAGCCACCTGATGGTAAGTGGTCACCGTCGCCCGTGGACACGAGTAACACCAAAGGCGTTACTAATGCGCCGAGAAAGAAGAAGAAATGAAGTAAGTGCTGGCTCTCACACCCAGAGCTGAAGCACGACGAGTCGTTTGGCGGCGGATTCGAGCAGAAAGGTGGTAGCTAGCCGGGCAGGCTTCACGAAAATATAATAGTGCCAGTAATAATATTTTTAACAGTGGTATTGATAATATAATCCTTACGCCAAACCCTACCGCAGGCTGGCTTCTGTCGCCCCTTACGACAACCTATTCTGGCGGCATTGGATTCGGGGGAGTATTCAAGACTGCCCCAATACGGCACAAGAAACATAATTGGCGAATTTACAATCAGTTTTGTAGCTTCCATCAAAGTTTGTCTTCGTTTCGAGAAACTTAATCGAGAAAGGAAAATGACAAATCACCATCCATTATCACTACAACACATAATTATCGCAGCGCGGCGAGCCCGCTGTCTCTTATCACAATGAAAGGTTAAGGCCATAGTCCGCCACGCAGGCCAAGTGCGAGTTAGCAGACTTCGTACACCTATAACAACATTATGGAAGACACTCAGATGTTCAGGTTACCTCGTGATGTGTTTCTGCGTGAAAGACAGTGATAACTCCTTTGTAATACTGTAATACGCACATAAATTGAAAAATTAAAGATGCGGGCAGGATTCGAACCCGAGTCTTCCAAGCGGGAGACCAACATTCGAACCACTGGGCTATCACTGCTATAAAACGATTAAAAAAATATACAGAATAATTTGAAAATACAGGACAATCACACCTACCATACAAATAATATCAAGAACCGTAAGGTCCATAGCTAAGGGCTCTGAGGCACTTGATTGAGATCACGAAGTACGTTTGAGCAGGGATATGCTTGACATTTACAATACTAACTTGTTTGTAATCATAATATTTCATAAGCTAAAAGACTTTTTAGGAGTTAGCTGAAGTTTAAGCACTTAATGTCGATAATAATCCAAACCTCAAATACTGTTACCAAAGTTATTTCCTCCCACGATACAAGATATATATACAGATACAGCATTTCGTAGGGAAAAATTTAATGAGAATTTTGTCTGCCTATAAAAGACCGTTATATGAGAGATTACGATCCATTAAAATCCTTAGTCAACCGATCAGGGCGACTTCGTGCAGGTGGATCTCTTCAAACGGACCGGGGCATCCGAAGATGTAACCTATACTCCTCACATATATAAATAAGTAAGACTATTATGAACAATATAACCAACGTCACAGACTAACAGTAAGTCGTCATAAGTAAATCGGCTTATAACATACACGTACGTGGAAGAAACACGTGCAACCACTTATCGTGATCGGTTGTCGGCGACATGGTTAAGCCTGTTAAAACTACACGTACATAGGAAGAGTCATTAGTACAGTATCAGAATCCAGTGATTTTTTCTTTATGGATTTGTACCTATGTAGTGCGGGTATACTGCAGATTTAGCTCATCTGATACAAGCTTTGCATTCCGAGACAAGATTCGGGGGTTCGATTCTCGAAGCATACGTTTATGTAAACGCACGAGCTTATGTAATGCTTTTCTGCTATACTAAGACATCGATCGGAAAACTGATTAACAATAACATCAGAGTTAAATCGTACATATTATTCTTTATATATTTATTTATGAAATAAACGATTTATTTACAATATAAACTTTTTCTAATAACTCTTTCTAACACTAACAAGTTTAAGCACCAATCCATTTACTGTTATACAAAAAAAGTTCAAAAAAATTTTACATCCATAATTCAACATATCAATCATAATCATGACTAAGAACATTCTCGATCACGTTGTCTTTCAAACAAACTAATTCAAAATTCGTTCATCCGTTTGGAAGCTACGTCACAGCATAGTATATAAACAAACAAACCAAGAAAAAAGGAAGTAAAACGGCTTATTCAAAGTAAACAAAATATACAATCCTGCTCTTGAGAATTGATAAGTTACAACTTATTTCTATGTACAGCTTTATACCAAATCAAACGTAACATATTCTCACATGATAACACTACATATACAACCTAGCTACATAACATAATGACCATAAATACGTTATAAATATAATGTACGCAACTGGACCTCGTTGATCTAGTTATTATAAACACTCGGACCTCTACCTAGATGTCAGCAGAAAACAGGTATAGTACAGTTAAGACTACGGTGTATATCACCAACTAATAATATACCCTACTCTACCGTAGCCAAGAGCATTGAACGTGGGTGACCCGAGTCCGTATATAGTACCTTTAATTTACCGAAGGTTTGCGTATCAGAGATTAATTATTACTTGTTTGGATGAGAGCAAACACTACAAGGAAACCGGCATACCGAATTGTACTAGAATCTATTTATGACGCTAGATAGAAAAATTAAGAATTTTAACTTGACGTTTAAAATAAATAAATATAATACAACACTTGGTATAATTTTGATCGGAACATGTTTTACTCGTCAGCATTTACGATCAAGTTGAGGACGGTATTAAGATCAAGTTTTTTCTACTACTCTGAAGATATCTTCACTAAAAATAAACATACACCAGCACTGATCCTCTAAAATTGCATTGTAGGTACTTTAAAGCTGAAATAATCAGCTGTTTGATGTCAAAATTCCGTGAAGTGCGAGAAGGATATTAAAATCGTCATTACTATAATTTCATTTTAAACGTAATATCTATAAAGGGAACGGAATATAATAATAAAGTCAGTCGTTTCCCTAGCAGTCTCATTCCGCACGAACGAACTGTTTCGGTAAGAAAATTGGCATTTAAAAAAAAGTTGTAAGGCCATGAGCAATTATTTATTATTAAAAACCGGTGTTCTTTCATAACAATCCTGTTAGATGTTTCATAATATAAATGTATCCCACTTTGTAAAAAATGAATGTGTCAGGTCATTCCTTCTGTTTATGCTATACGCAATGGCTAATGCCTGTGAGTTTATGGTGTTTTATAGACCTTTAGACATTTTTGTGTCAGTGAATCTACGAACGAGCAGACGGGCCACCGGGTGGTAAGTGCTCGCCGCCATCCATACACGCCGAAGTTGAGCTCGTTAGATTAGAAAACGAGGGGAAAATGGTTTGCTCTTTACGAGCATTTTCAGTTGAAATGTCATATGTCATGTTCATTAATATTTTTGTTTTAAATCTTTAAAGTTATACACCGAGATTCGAATTGTTTATTTAGAATAACTCGTTCACCATCGGAAACCAACTTCGAAGTGTATAGATAGTTGATTTATTTTTCGTTAAGTAGATACGGAGAAAATTAG
Organism: Megathymus violae; assembly: GCA_003671415.1. Classification (NCBI taxonomy): domain Eukaryota; kingdom Metazoa; phylum Arthropoda; class Insecta; order Lepidoptera; family Hesperiidae; genus Megathymus; species Megathymus violae. The sequence goes on from PDGT01000007.1 coordinate 8,162,164, forward strand.
TTATGAAATTCGGGTAATGACACAGTCTCTCCGGTAACGTTCACACACTCACAACCCCGCAATATGATTCCCCGTGTTACGGGTGGCAACGGCGTGCACAGGATTATGGACACTGGGTATGCGGCGGAGTACTCGGTCACAAAAACTTTTTCTTTTATAGATTTTTAGCATAGCCACAGCCACGCGACGGATCTCTAAGTAACTCTCTAACCATGCCATCGATCGTCGCGGCGGAACAAATTCTAATAAGTAAAATAACAAGCTAAAATATTATAACTACTCACCTAGCCAGCTTCAATTTTCACATATTCAAGGTTCCGGTTACTTGAGATTACTATATCCCGACGTAAATAAACGCAAGATTTCGGCCACCTCAAATATCTTGTCCACATTTTCAACACAAACCTCACAATCAAATAACATTTAAAAAAAATCAACAAACGCACTAGTAAAAGCAAATCACTACAATTATTATAGAAACTCAGTAATAAACTGTTAAATGCACACACACACACTTTCAAATGTTGAAATGAAAAATCTTTTAAGAAAACTATAAATATACTGGCGCAAACAAAATAGTAAACAATGTTTATCACATGAAAAAAGTAAAATGGCCCCTGCGAAACACAAAACATTTCTGCTATTTTAACAAATAACACCTTACTAAACAAAATTCCATAATGTACACAAATGATTTATTACTCTTTTTACGTCTATTATTTTTACTCGGATTATAGTTAACGAATATTTCCGATTACTCCCGACAACTGCCGAACTTCCGTAGCCTGCCGCTGGAGTCGCGGCTTTCGATATTCATGGGTGTATGCGTTTGCGAACTGTGCACGGACACCGATATTACTTCACACATGCGAACAAATGTCCTGCGGGACGCGACGGCATGCCTTGGTAGATTAGGCACATTATTTTGCAGCGCCGCTTGCTTGTCGCCAAACGTCTAGCAAACATAATGTTTGTGTGCTTGCAAATAGGTGCTATTTATAAAATATTAGGCGTTTTTATGTTATTATATTTTGTTTATTCATTTATTTACTATTAATTAAAGTCATCTAAAACGTACGAACGTTTTATTAAAATATCTGTGAATGGCAAGTAAATCGCCAGGCATCACTACCAACAGCGCCACGGGGTTAGCTTTAAACGAAACCTTGACCGATGGTTTAAGGCGATGAAGTCCTGGGCGCTGATTTAGTAACTATCCAAATGCCTCTCGCAACTGATTCCGCAGTGAGGTAATCATAGAGGCGAGAATTTTTCTAATTCAATCTAACCGTTTATTAAGCCTTCATTGACCATTGTAATTGTCTTTGGTTGTAATTGTAACGCGTTCTCGCGATTTTTGTCTTTTTACCAATATTTCAACCCAATTGCACGGATCTCATCTAATAATAAATACTGTTACCTGAATAATTGTTAATAAACATAAAAATCGTGAGTACCCGTTATAGTTAAAATGTATCCATGTATGTAATATCTGCCATGATATAACTTTAATACAACTGTCATAGATTGTCTATAAACCATTTATTATACTTAAATGAACCGTAGTTCTTAATATAGTATAAAAAATATTTCTTTTATAACCAGAAGGGCAGACCAAAAGGCGGACGGACCACCTGATGGTAAATGGTCACCGTCGCCTATGAACATAAGCAACGCGTCAGGAGTCACCTACGCGACGCCGGCCTTGAGTTATAATAGCCTCACCGCGAAATCACCTGTGACTCTCATCAGTGGGATTACGGAAATACCGTGTTGAATGGTAAAACTTGTTTATATTCCATGAATATTGTTTCCATGACAACTGGCTATAATCAAAACTAAAATCAACAATTACCAGTCTCCAATCGATACATTATTTGTTACGTACAAATATTTACTTTTCATGCTTCAATAACAAATCGACCCGCCTAACCTACAAAATTCCAACCAACTATGTACGTTACATAAATTACTCGGCGGTCAATACATACTCTCAAGTAGTAGGTATATTGATCTATTTTTGCGGTGTAGCCGAATCGTTTGTAAAGCACTTATCAGACTGCCTCTGTAGAGAGCAACAGAGCCGTTGTTATTTACATAATAATATTTAAATTTTACAATTATTAAAGCATTATACCAGTGATTCTCAACCACTGTTGTAGTATTTACAATACTTAAATGTTTTTATATCTAGTATTTTGGCACTCGCATAGTTTGTAACTCTTATAGTACTCCTTTGGTTAACTTCTTTTATAATCTCCTGTATCTTTTATCCATTTATTCTGTAATTTCTTTATATATTTTATTAGTTAAATGTTTTGTTATTGTTGTCAAATGTTTGACAAATGTTCTAAATTATTGTCATCATGATTACTTTTATTTTTAATTTGTATAATTTTTATCCTTTTTGTTAACGTTCTTTATTAGGCTGAATATAAATTTTAAATTCATAAATAGAATATAATAAGAGAATTATTCCAGAAGATTCGACTTATAAAAGGCGAGCTGTGACGACATGAACACTCTCTATCGGGCTCTCTATCGGTCTCTCTCAGTCACTCACGTGTGGGTCACAACAGTGGTTACTTGAAGGAGTCTCATGCTGGATGCTCATACTTCGTGCGCCCTAAACGCACGCTCCAGTCGCGGAGGTCTCCGTGCGCTGAACGCCGGGGACTCCGATCGTCTCGTCCGCCCTAAACGCACGCTCCAGTCGCCGAGATCTCCGTGCGCTGCACGCCAGAGAAGCAACGGGCCTACCTTCTTACTTACAAGTGACCTTCTTTTTAGTTTCTTAATCTTGTAACTCTTGTATTTTAGTCATTGTAACCGCCAGGAAGTCTTAAATTCATTATATCTTCTAAATTCCTTTTGATCTTTTACTTTAACGTTACACTGTGCCGCGGCACTTTTGTGTGCCGCCAAATTTTAAAAGTGTGCCGCCAAATTTGCAAATATATAATAATGTTAATATTATTAAATTATATCATTTAAAAAGAAAAATATTTTTAACATGAATATATATTTAAATCCACAAAAAAAAAATTTATTATTTGCTTTGCAACGCGTTTTTTCTTAGTGCCAAATTATGATGAAGCGGCGTGCATAGCAATAGGAATATGTCTCAAGTCGGCGCACACTTGCCACTTCTGCGTACAAAACGTGTTGTTTTAGTGATAGCATTGTCATTTTTACGACCAAATATAAATTAAATTATCAAAAAACATCAAGCTCAAATTTCGCATTAAAAATATTTTTATTATTAGCTTGTAATTAATCCCTTAATAAACGTTTAGTTATTATTGTAGTATATATTAGTTTCATTCGTATATTTAAAATTGTTGTCGTAAACTATTTATGCAGTGTGTTCTTTGTGTGCCCCCAAATTTTGAAATCGTTAAATATGTGCCGCAACAAAAAAAAGGTTGAGAATCAATGCATTATACTATAAGAAGTTCGAAATTGTACGTGGATCTAACGGTAGTCTCTATGTGTCATGTAGTGTGTGTGTGTGTTGTTACGAATGAGTTAATGATTGAGAATTTTGATTTGAATTTTGACTGTTGAGGATTGTAACATGCATCCTCAGTCATTGGGAAGTTCTTTTTATTTTTTTTTAAACACGCTCACCCCCGCACTACGATTCGCTGTGTCGCGGATGGCATAGACATATACACATGACCCGAGAACAAACATGTATCTGTCACATAAATGCCTGTCAGTCCCGGATTTTCAATTTTTTTTAGGCGGGGAAAAAATTGAAAAAATGCCGCCCCCGCCCACTTATATTTATTTTTGCCTTTATCATCTTTATCATTTCAGCTACTTGTACTATAATTTATTCTGTGGTCAAAGTTAAGTGAATGATGAGTTGTCCATTCGTCTGTAAAGTGTGAATTTGGCCGCCCTCTGAACTTGCCGCCCGGGGCATGGGCCCCGGCTTGCCCCCCGAGATCCGGGGCTGATGCCTGACCCGGCTGGGAATCGAACCCGGGACCCCTCCCTTCAAGCAGGGTCACTACCAACTGGGCTATGACGTCGTCAAATATATATTATTTGAATGCCTTGGAATTTTACCTTGAAAGTAAAAAGAGTACTTTTCACGGAGTTGCCTCAATTCTTGCGAATTACAAGTTATAACTATAAGCAAAACATTTGCAAATAACTTCATTTCATTAAAAAAAACTTTTTTTTAAATCATAACCTATGAAATTTACCAACTGGTAATTTGTCAGTATGGACCACATTATCAATTTTTCCAGTTTAAACGTTAACTCTTTAGTTATTGAAAATCCATAGTCTAGCCACGTAGTGCGCGTGTTATCGACAATCAATTCTTTTTACTTTTAGCAAAATAACCTGATTACTGAAGTATGATGTAAGGAAGCGTCGTGTTAATTTATTACACAAAAATAGCTTATCGTTCACCACTCTAAATAGAAGAATGAGTTAAGCGAGGTCATATAAAATACCACCGGCTGAGAAACTATTAATTTCCATTAAGTCGGGTTATTTTATAGTAATGGGTTTATTAATGCATTCTTTCATTGACGGTGACTGGACAGTAATTCGTGCCGCCATCCGTAATGGCTTCGAACAATCCAGCTTATAATGTTAACTAGGTAACCATACGTACGGAATTAACGACATTTTATATAAAGTGCATTTCACATGACCCAGAAATGTCTATTGTCGTGTTTACACACTTTCAGGCGCCAAATGATTGTTGATGATACACTGTGCATCAAGCTCAATGAAAAATTCAAGGCGTTGGTGATGCTCTTGGATCGCGTTGATCGCTTACCATCACTTTACCAGTCTCGTTTCCCGCTGTCATTGTAAAACAAGCGTCCTCGGTCATACTAGATAGTATTTTAGCAAACAATTCAAGTTTTATTGCAATAAACTGTACTAATAATAAAACTTTAGCGGTATAGCATCTGTATCTGTTATCTATACATATAATAAAATTTTAACTTATCACTTTCTGTACATGAAATATATATATGAGAAAAACCTTTATAAAAATCCTTCATAACGCTTTCGAACAAAAGACAATAAATAGTTGATAGAATTTTTATGTGTTTGTTTGTGCGTTTGTGCTAGCTATTCTCAGAAACAGCTTAACCTATTTCGTTATGGTTTTCATGGTCCATCAATAAAAAAAGCTATAAATTAATTTAACATTTATTTCTAATTCACAGAGAGAGAAAAACCCAGTCCTAAAACAATGCAGGCGCTATTTCTGAGCGTAAGGCGTAGTTTTGCTCAAGCTGTTTGTTAGTATCACACATCTTTAGATTTTTATAGTGAACGTATACCGATATACATTAGACTGTAATTCGTACTCACGATTTTTGTATTTAATACCGATCTTATATGGCACTATGGTCCTTAACCTACGAGGTTAGCTGCCTCATTCACGAATCAACTGTGAAGTACACAACCTTTCGGTTATATGTTAGAGGGCAGTTAACAACCGGGTTTTCTACTTCTTGACTGATAACAAATCGTTTAGTCCGACGTCTTCAGTGTTAAAAGTTGAGAGATATCTATCGAAGATAGATATCGTGTGTAAGCGGCACCTGATTCTGATCATTTGCTGAAGAATAGCACAAAACTGTTAAAAAGATTAGGCGTCGTTTTTGTTTGTGCTTAAAGAATCGGGAACCGTGACCCGTGTACTGGTTATTCATATTCAAATTTTGAATAATTACAATTCAGACGCAACGGACAACGACCTTGAAAACAATCGACGCTCGCATCTCCCGACTTCCTGCCGGTTTCTGTGTGAACGCGTTTAATTCGAACGTACGAGTACTTTGAACTGACTTTGTGCCCCTGGAGTTAGAAAACGTTACAATAAAGTTAATTAATTAATTTAAACGCTCGGACTGAAAATAATTTATAATGTATATATATATATATACATATACATATATATATATATATATATATATAGATATTTCACAGCCATTATTGAAGACAGAATGTTATTATGTCAAGCGGTCAGGAGTTCGACGGCGGTTCACAACGTAACAATGTGCCATAACGACACCAGCCACAGCGCGACTAGTTAACTATTAAAACACATTTTATAGTGACCACAACGTCACTGTAGGCATCGGTCGCTGTTTCCCCGTAGTAGGACGCTGTGGGTTCTGTCCTGCATGCACTTCTGGTTTATCCGTTTTACAGAAGAATTTGAAAATAATTGTCTAGCTTCCAAAGACAAAAGTATCAAAAATGGATTTGGGTACGTATCATCACTTAATCCAGGAGTCCAAGCCAATTTCTTTATGGTGCAATCAGCTAAGTTACTGAGACGGTGTTAGCGTCAGACATCCTCCTGGTACTCAAAGGACTGTATCACCAAGTATGGTGAGATGCTTACCTACCTTTGTAAACTACCCTCCATCTGAAAAACAACTGGATGCTGTATGTGACAGTAATATTACAGCCGAGTTTCTCCTTGGGCACATAGTCAGGGACACCGCGATGTACAAGTTACGCATGCGCAACTAATTTGCCGGCTACATAAAAATAAAGTTCAAAATTGGTGTGATTTATATACGTTTAATAAATCCCAGTGATCTGATTTAAATCCGACACAAAGCCGCATATTTAACAACAACAATAAATAACGTGTAACAGCGTCGAATGAGAATTTAACTAAGATTAATTTTACAAATTTCGTAGCAAGTTAGTAGGTAACAGATTACGTAACTTGGAACTTCCTTCTGTCTACGACGCGCGGTTATGCTTTTAATGTTATAGATAACAAAAGGAGGCACTTTAAACTTGCAAGTTCGGCGACATTATAATAATATTTTAACTGTAGCAGGTACTCACTATTTTTGTATTCGATCGATATTTCAACCCAATCATAATTTCCCCATGGATCATGATTACGCCGTGACCGACACGAAGGAGTCAAAATAAAAAATCGTGTGTACCCGTTACGGTTAAAGTGAATTAGCTCGTTGGTCAGCCTGTCGTTACAATATATAGTGTATTAAACGAAGTCTGTTGATTAATAAATTTCTCTGCTTAATTTTGGATAGGTACCTACAAAGACATTGTTATTCGATGTAATCATTTCTACTCTATCTATTAAGTCCTATTTTGTGGGGTCGGTCATCTGTTTCCCGGAATGAAAAGGATCCTTTATGGGACACCCACACATGTTCACTGGTTTTGTGATTTGTTCCATAAGAATGCACATAAATTGCAAGTACTGGTTTCTCTTACACCCATAGTTCTGCAACGCGATTCCTTGTACTTTGAGGGTAGTATGTGAGCATTGTGAGTCATCACAAACACCTAAAACTTCCGGTATA